>CM017560.1:41351444-41498944 GCA_007844125.1 Sinonovacula constricta
TAAGTGTTAAGTCAATGAAGGGGCGCCCGTATAAGATAAACCTACCTCAATAAAGTGTTAAGTCAATGAAGGGGCGCCCGTATCAAATAAACATACCTTAATAAAGTGTTAAGTCAATGAAGTGGCGCCCTTATCAGATAAACCTACCTCAATAAAGTGTTAAGTCAATGAAGAGATGCCAATAACTTAGTGGTAGTCGCCGAATGGTAATTCCTTTGACCGCTTAGCGTGGGTTCGAATCCCGTTCGGGGCAAATGACTTAATGTGAGAAGGTCTTCCAGCTGAACTGCGGTGCACCAGTGGTCCTACCCAGGTATTTGTATGAAGTCTTCCTCCGCCAAAATAGCTGGACGTCGCTGTAATGGCCATTACTGGTCGCTGCGATGTATTTCTAAAACAAAAACAATAACTTTAAATCAGAGACGGTTAATTCTTTTCCGAAGAATGGTGTTATAAATTACCTTTATCTGTCTGCATATAAGGTGCCAAAATGTCGGAAGCGTGTAGCGTGATTCCAGACACTCATTTTAAGACTCTGTGAAATCTATTGGTCGAATACTAAATGGTTGTGACAGTTCGTATTTGACGAAGATAGTATTGCCAAATCTTATTTAACTAACTTAAGAATCTATATAAATTCTAAGACATGCACATAACATTTAAATTACAATAAAAACAAATAGGCCATAGGACTCTAGACAGATTAAACAGTTGTTTATATAACCTATATAAAACCCGCATTAAATCGACATTTACTTTTCAGACTACTTAAAGTTAATAAAATGGTTACATTGTATAATATCCTCATTATAATTTGATTGGAAATAAACATATTTACGGAATTAGCGTCACGTTTCTCGTCCACCATACAGAACATAACATGTAATGAAGTGTTGGGTTTTCTGTACACTAGTTGGTTCGTCAACGGGCAATCCCTTTTTGTTACATCAAATTAAGTCCGTACATAACAAAAACTTGTTTGTTACAAATCAGCAATTGTCAAACATGGTTTGAACTTAATGTATTTCGTTCAATAACGTTCAGTTCAACTGAAACGCAAAAGAGAGATAAATAAATTGATCAGATGCTATGCTTTTAAGTCTTAGCTGCTTTAACTTAGAATTTAGGAAAAAAAACCCCTCAAAATTTCATTATACACATAGCTGATACCGTTGTACTAAAACAGAATGGTGTGTAAATTTACAACCGAGTTGACATGTTTCTAGAAAATACCTTTCATCCGAACGGTATATGGTATAAAAAGGCAGCACATTAAGACCAGTGCACACATTGCGTATAGCTTACACGACCGCAAGACGACTTGCTAGAAAAGTAATATAGTGAAATATATTGAGAATGCATAACCATTTACGATCTTCGGTGAGACTACGCGTTATAAAGCCTGGCGCATGAATTGCGATCACACCATACTACTTAAGAACATTTCGCCTGTCCATTGAAAAGGATACAATATTTATTGAACATATAAATGTTGTAGTCTTAATTAAATATTAAATCACTCTCAAAGGGTCTGTTTACATTAGGGTCGATTAGAAGTTAGACGTTTGAATATTCGAATATAGAATAAAGGTGGTCTCCGAGACTCTGGACCAAAGACAAACATATTTTCATTATACATCTTAAAAAGCCTTTTTATCTGAACAGATCTGGACAAAGCATGTTTATTGGTGTCCTACACCTGTTCCAAAAGTAAACCATAACGCCACAATCGTCATTACAAACATTATTTCCAATCTGAGCCACGCTGCATTATTAGCTATTTTTAAACCAAGAAAACTATGTGCCCACAAATGTTTTAGTTTATCCACGTCATCCATTGTGACGTCGATGTCTATTTTTAGCAGGAATTCCAAGCGTTTTTATTTACAGATATTGTTACACATATAAGATGCAGGCAAACTGTTGGATACCACCTTTAAGGCGACATTTAAAATATTCTATTGATTGAAATCAGAATAAAAAGCAAAAACATCTATACAATTCTTAGTTTTATTAGAAACCAGGTACACTCATTTTAATGAATAAATTAATTCCAATATATATATATATATATATATATATATATATATATATATATATATATATATATATATATATGCAAATTTGCTATTTTTTTATTTTAGGCATGTAGTAGTCAATCGATAAAATATACATATAGTTGCATGGTATACAAAGTCCTGCCGACTCATGGCACCCCTTTAGCACATCTATTTATCATGTGTCTGGTGAGTAAAATTAATATTAATGTTGATGTTTCTGACCAAGATTCGTGCCCATTCACTTGATATGCAGCATTGCAATTGTTCTGGTTAAATTGTCGATGATAAAGAGAACAAATCTTAATTAATTTTAAAGCATTGCAAAGATTCCGAAAACTGATTTCACTATCTGAATGAGGTTCGATTTGTTTGCATTGTGAATTATTGCTTCTAAATGGCACTAACGTCCGACACATATCGGTTGGACATAAAGTTTATGATATCTGTTCGTGCATCAGTAAATATACATCTTCCTTTGCTTCAGCTGTCTGGCTATTTGATCAGGAAATGTGCATTTTAGATTTGTTAATCGATTGAAAAGTTATATTTGCATTATATTGCAAATGTATGGCAATCCTTAAATGTGGCTTCAAGGAAGGGTTGAACACATAAACAAGATTGTTATCTTGTTTCAAAGTCAATTGTGACAAGCTCAATATCCTAATCAATAATTCAATTAACTAACCAAAGCAAATAGCTTTTGATTCTTGTCTCAGATAACTAGTTTACCAATTAGTAAGTACAAAAACGTCTGCTCAAGTTAATTGGCTCTTTTAGATAGAAAGGCACTAGTTTTCTTTGCAGTATGAGTTGATTTAAGCGGATAGCCGCACTTATGACTTGGAAGTTTTACCAACTTTTGCTTTTTGCTGGATAATTTAATTAAACAAAGAGAGAAAAGAACAAAACAGAGTTTATTCATTAGACTTGTACATACATACATTGTCTTTGATACAAAAACAAACAAACCTGACATACTGTCACCGGGATCTAGGCAAAAATATCAATATGAATAATAACTTATACATTAATGTTTTCTAATAAGAGGGGAGTAATGTTTCTTTAGAGCGGAAAATATTAAAATGTAATATCAATCTACAGATCGATTAAATTACTACAATTACTTCTCACTTTAAATGCATACTTAACAAACTGAGCAATATTAATAAGAACTTTTCTATTCCCTGAACTCATCGTGAAACAAAAGTTATGAACTAACGGTCTGCAGTAAATGTTAGATTCTAGGTACTTTTTACGTAGGTCATTATACAATGGACAAATAACTACAAAATGATATATATATTCAACATCTCCTGTATTACAAATGTACCTACCCGCTTATTTCTCGGTAAATAACTATTTGAATATCGACCTGTTTGCATTCGTGACGAATGCGTAGATATGCGAATACGAGTAATGTAAAAACGTAGATCATACGATACTAAATCCAAATAAGGTTCGTATTTAAAGCCTGATTTAAAATTATTATATTCAACTTGCACTTGGTTGCTTTCGATAGATGCTATCCAGCCTTGTATAGAACAATCGACAGCGACACTTTTAAACAATTTCACAAATATCTTAGAATTAAAGTCATAATTAATATCAAAAACATACGAAAAACATAGGCATCTAGTATCTTCTTGCATGCTTCAACCCAATTTGTTTTCCCACCAGAACTGTTTTTCATTTTCCCTTTTTGTGATAGCTGAACACATGTCCTAAGCAGTCTATACATTTTTATATGTTGTTTTAAATTTATTAATGACAAAAGTATTATATTTTATATTTCGCATTTTCCGACATCCGTCAATGAGGATTAATGGATAAAAGATTGAGGATATTAATTAATTATCTATGTCGCTGGAAAAAGGAAAACAACAATAGCAACAACGACGACAAAAATAATAACAACGACAAAAGATATTTTCTTTTCTAACTACAACATTTCCATAAAATTAGTTGTCCCAAGTAAAACAATTAAAACCTTCTGTAATTAAACGCATCTTCTTGTTCTATTTCAATGATTGTTTATTCAATTCCCAGTTTCCTCCCTTTGTCTATTGAGTACAAGATGTTTTGTGAAAGCTGTTGTCATTTACAGATGTGTATATAAGTGATGGGAAACACGTATGCTGACAGTTAATCTGACTTATTAATTTGATGACGTTCCAACAAAGACATCAGTTTCTTTAGATAAGTTAATGATGTCAAAATTCATTGATTAAGTATGTTTGGTAGTCTAATATTGATGTCGTTAATACTTTCTTATCTTTGGAATCACTGAATGAGACAAGTCTTAGAAGCATGTCGAAGTTAGGTAATAATGTAGAATAATGGAGCACATTTGCATGCATTTTGATATTACAAATTGGAATTCACCTGAACCATTTAACTTTTCTAAATACAAAGCAAATCCCGTAAAAAGTTTAATCTATCTTACTTGAAATTTGATTTTGAAAAATAATTCCTGGACTATCTCAATGCCAGACGTATATTCAAAAAGGTTATTATAACTTTTGTAAAAATAACTTAAGCATCGGCGTTTATTTAATAAATATTTTGTTTGTTTACATATTTTACAACCACTAATTTTCATATTCATTAAATAAGTAAATGGAATGAAAAGTGAAAGTAATATTCTTGTCTGTTCGAGTGCCTTTGGAATTTTCACAACGCATAACAAATGAAACTATGTTTGTTTTATGATAACGGAAATGTGAACATATCGCCATTGTTTTTAACCTTATTGCCTATACACTTGCCTATATACTTAAATAGCGAATGCTTATCACATCTCTACCACATGGGTTATTTTGTTAATATCATTGTAAATCCTTTTCCAAATTCCATTATACTTACTTCTTTATAGTTTCAATTTAAAACAACATAGGTATTTAAATTTTTAATACAGATGTTATAAACCCACAACACCCAGAGCATTAATTGTGTGGCGAAACGTATGTCATAGTGGTCGATTTTTGACGTTACTCGTCTCTCAGCTGACGACTAATCAAATGTCGCCAAATAAAGCAGTACGGACAATTCAATGTCCTGTTTACTCGTATTTATTTATTTTAGATCATCCACCAAGTCATCTGGGCTCGAGAAAAATGACCCTTCTCTCCTTACCCTGATTTTGATTATTTAATAGGCTAATTACACGCCTAATGTTATTAGTTTACCCAAATATAGCAGAAAATTAATTACTTTAAAAGCTTTACTCTAAAATTGTTGTCATAGATTACATTTATCTGTCTGCATATAAATATCGGAGATTTAAAAATGTCTTCTTATAGTGCAGCTCTAGACGCTTCTGTGAAAAATATATCCGGAGATGGTATGATGGTAAGTAAGGTTCGTATTTCTCGTAGAAATTCAGCCCGAATCACTCTCTACAAATAATTGATTGAATTTCAGACTTTTTCTATGAGAGCACCGGACCTGGTAGAGCAATCGGTAGAGCGTCGGCTCCAGGTACGGGAGGCCCAGGGTTCGATCCCGGGCCGCGACATACCAAAGTTGTTAAAAATGGTAGTGGTCAAGCAAAAATAAGGGTAGTTCCACGACTGGTTGGTCCGGTGTCAGGATAATGTGACTCGGTGTGGTATCATGCCAGGTGTTCACGGCATGCTATACACAGTAAAGGCAGCACTATATCTGCTTCAAGTGGACACCGTCTCCAGATAACTGAAATACTGTTGGTGGGACGATAAACCCAATTAACAAACAAACAAACAAATTCCATAGAAAAAGATATAGCATATGCGAAAGACCGGGTGACCAAACACAGATAGACACATGTGGCTATGAGACATCGCCACTTTATAAGGGATACACGCTTGCATTAACAATTATGTGCATTTTCACCTATTCTGAGAACATTATAAATTGAGACTCCATCTGGTAGTGCTACATGTAATACTATTACAACTCTTGAATTGTTACAACACCAAAAAAGCAAAATTGTTTACTGACAATGTAAAGCACCAGCTACATCACTGAAGACATTTTAATTGTTCAGTTGAGTAGTAGTTTTACTCTTTTATAGACATGACGTGTGCGTATGAATATATAACAATCAAACTCGATTTTTCTCATAATTATATATTAAAGAAGAAGTGAACAGAAAACAAAAGAGGGATGGTACATTCATCTTGGGTAATAAATGGGATGGTTATGTAAAATAATACTAGTTCGGTGTAAACGAAGGAAGTTCCTCGCAACATTGATTTGTCTTAGCCTCGTTTAATAACATTTTTTTTATTCACAAACGACCAAGATTTTTTAATGAAACAATGGTTTTGGTACGATAATTTAGTTCTTGGATGTTTCAATCTTAAATCAAAATAAGCACCTTATAAATAAATTGGTAAGAATATATAATTTTGTCAGACAGGGCTTAAAGTGTGGGAATATCGACGCAATTACGTTTATTTAAACATGAAATGGCGCTGAAGATATCGAGCTGATACAATGATGAAGTGTTATTTGGCTTTATTTTGAAAATGTATATGTGAATGTATTTTATTTGTCGATGTGTTGAGGTTTATTTTAAGCATGCGAAGTTCACCCATGCGAGTGTTGTTATATCACTAAAGCAGGATGTTTGATAAAGACACAATTACTTAAATTATGTTTCTAGTATAAAGATTTTATCTGAGAGATATATAGTAAAAAGGTGCAGACAGTTCCGATCACGAATGTGTGCCATAAATAATTTGGATAACCGATGAATTATTTACTTCCAGCAAGATTAGGACACGATTTGCTCGAAAATTTTAGTAGAAAACATATACTGTGAATTAAATGAAATAGTTCTGTCTTTCCTTGGTAAATGGGATAACTGGACAATAAACTTGTGCCCAGTATATTAATCTCGTTCAGACTTAAACGTGTGTTTTCTACAATATGAGCTACTTTCAGAATAAAAGACATAAACTATCTCCAAAAAATATCCAAATGATAAAGGAAGATATATCGGTTTTCACAAACACATCCATCGACCCCGGCACAATTTTAAAAAAGATGTCAATGTAAAAAAATCAATGGAATGTGTAGCGTAGGTTAGGTTGGATGAGTTGAACACACATACTCTCCAAGTGACCCTATCCTGCCAGCATTCATGTCTTATTTCATCCGCTCATCAAGTCCGTTAATGTTTTCCATGAGGTTTTAAGCAAATAGGTCAACCAATCAAACAACAACAACAACAACAACAACAACAACAAAAACAACAACTACTACTACTATTACTACTACTACTGCTTCTGTTGCTGCTACTACTACTACTTCTGCTACCAATACTACTACTTCTACTACTATATCTACTATTACTACAACAACGACCACTACTACTACCACCACTTTTTCTACTACTACTACTTCTACTACTTCTACTTCTACAACGTTTTTTTTTGTAGAATACCTGACACTCCATACTGGCGTTTAATTTTTGTTTAAAGTTCAAACGTTTACTTTGTGTTTATTATACTTATTAAATTGCTGCTTAAATATATTTTGTTTATAACTCTTCATTATTGTGTGAAGGCTTAAAACGAATACAATCGACATATTTTATTGAAATGAATGCATTATTTACTATATATACTATATATTTTGATGCTTAATTGAAGGTATTGTAACTGACCGTTTCCTCCGTGATAGTTCGTAAATGCAATATTTACCTGTGGTCATATTATTCAGAAGCAAGACGACTGTCCATTAACATCGTCTAACTATTGTCTGATTGACATTCGTCCTTAAGAAATCGCACGAATAAACTCATAAAAAGATGCTACCTATTTTACACAACGGTTTGATATCTCCGATGTCAATATGGGGTGTTAAATTGTTAAAGGTAATAATGTCATCAGCTACTGACCCGCGTGATCAAATTCAAGTATGCATAAATGCAAACTTATCATTTGTAAATCACGCCTGTCGAATCGTTTCACAAAATGTATCATTTTGAGAATCATCATAAAGATGCAGGTTCCTTATAAAAGTAGAAATAACAATGCGCAGAATAGACCCAAGCCCATGTTAAAATAATGAAAGCAATGTCAAATGATATCTGAATTCTCATTTCAAGACCAATACAAACAGGTAATGACGTCAAAAACACAGGCGTCGATGGTTTTAACTAGATTTAAACGCCGTAGTCCTTCGATTACTTGTGTGTGCAGATTGTGAATACTCCTTAGGTAATAACTTGATTTACCGATTGACTCTATCGTGGAAATTTTGCATTTCTTCAAGAGAGTAAAAGAATATTACAAAGCAAATGTTGAAATGTATTCCTAAATTAACAAGATTTCAAGTACATTATTTTATTAGTTCAATGCGAATCAAACAATAATAAACAACTTTTAATCTGAATGTTTAATATTTTTGAGTTAAAGCTATTTGTAAAGAGGGATGGGATGGGATTAGCCGGCATTTTTGCCGATACTGCGCAGCGACATTTCTATCATTATAGCACAGGGGCACTTATGAGGTGCCCAGGGACTGAACCCGGCCGGTCCATTATACTGACACCGACGAGTCAGGCGTAATGCTGTCCCCGTAGCCCCGAGCGTTAGGAGGGAAGCCACTACTACCAACTTTAAAGTCTTTGGTATGACCCGGCCGGGGTTCGAACCCACGACCTCCCGATCCGCAAGCCGACGCTCTACCATCTGAGCTATTGCGGCCGGTATATTTGTAAAGATCTCCAACTAGCATTTGGTTATTCTCTAATAAAGTTCATTGTCTTACTAGCAGACAAGGTAAGATATCGAATAGACATTTCACAAATAAGAAGCTTTTACTGTAAACATCCCATCTACGTTCAGAAAGAGCCATAAACCAGATGAAGTGTCGCTATAAAGAATGGGATAACGGTTAATTCTTAGTGATTACAATACAATACTGCAGCAACCCAAATCAAAGACAGAAGCGAAGCTTTTTTGAGGAGGTTTATCCATTGGCAACTTACCCTGTTTGGCTTTATACTACTGAATAATGACAATAAGAATTAACCAGATTTATTAAACTATAAAGAGCTGTTGTTGCGAGGTAAATATTTACTAATGTTATGATTTGGGTAAAAAGGGATTGCCTTAACATGTACATAATTCTACGAATACATCTGTCTTATGATGTACGTGTTTCTACACGATGAGATCAACGTTACGTTTTGATACTGTACATGTTATATGTAACGACAGAAAACTCGCACGTTGATGTACGTTACGATACAATCTATTGTTTAGGTTTACGTTTCGTTATCAAACACGATACCTATGCCAAACGTTGTATTGGTAAATGGCTCTGCATCGTGCCGTTTGTCTCTGGTCTTCCTTTGGCAAAAGCTAATCCCCTGTTTTCCTAATATGCATTAGGACAAAACAGAAATACTTAATATTACTATCACCATATGTAGTTTCCTTTCACTTGTCGCATACACTTCTATTCGGTTGTACATGATTTGTAGTGACAGCTAATTGTATGTATTTTGAAAACATCTTTATATAAACGATGAAGAAGAAACCATTATGTTGCCTAAAAGGCCAATGTATTAAAAATTTCTACATTGTTTAAGATGTAAAAATTCCGAGCTGATAAAATGTTTTAGTAGAATATTGTGGCATGTCGAGTATGCATGGGTATAAACACAGGCGGGAACACTTTCACACTTTAATGCGTACGTGCAACCACAAACGCGCATGCAAGCGCACACACTTTGTTTACCCATTTTTTTTTACTTATGTGGAGGACTGGCACTTTTTTCCCTCTATATTGACGTAAGGCAGGTGCGTATTGCAAGAAAATGAAACTTAATTGAATAGGAAACACTAATGTCTCTCTCCACCTGAATGTTTTTATATTGATCATGCATTCTGCAACGTTAAGTAGTTTTTAAGTTGAGCCATTTCTACTTAAACGGACATTGTATAACTCTGTATTAAATGCCAGTGTATATTACTGGTGTGTAGAGTTAGAGTCCTAAAACATATCACAAATAAGCACCCTGTCCTAGAAACTCCATATTAAGGTCAATCACGTTATAAATCAGATCCAAGTGTCCCTAATCAGAATGCAAAGCATCGGTTAATTCCTAGCGATTACATCAAGGACTCTGGGAGCAGTATAAAGCCATATACGATCCGAACCAAATAAAATTGTAATCCTAGGAGGTTTGTTGATTGTCAGATTTTACCATATTGTTTTATTCAATTTCCATTTTTCTTACATTTATACCGTCAACAGAAATAGTTGTGCAAAATATATATTTCCTTAGAGAGAGATGTAATAGCTACTGATAATACAGTATGTCAAAGATACAAATTCAATTTAGTACTTGGTGAAAATGCCTTCTTTGCACTTATTGTTGTACTGATATTTAGATAATGGTTGGTGCTGAAAATAAGAACAGTTATCTGGTAAGTGAGAAAGTGTTTATATCGGCGAGCTTAAGCGAGCCAACATTCGCTTTAGAAGCGAATCACATAAAATTTCTCTTCTAGGAAACAACAATATATTCTATTTATACTACTTGAAACAAACACAGCAAAACATAATACAATTGTGAAAATGAAAGATAGCTTAAAGAAGTAGAAGCCTCTAGCCATATTACACGATATGTTTACTGTACATAAACTACACTTATTTTGTAATGAAAACATAATCATTATAAACAAAAATTAGCACTTAGCGAAACACTTTTAATTACACAAATGCCTTCACGCCGATCACTGTAAATCTGATTAAAATTGGGAACCGAAATGAACCAATGCAAAGAACATTTTGTTGTTGTGTTGAAATGCATCTGTGGGTTTCAGCAGGTCAAACTGCCATGCAAATCGAAACAATGTACCTATCATAAAAAGATCAGTTGAGTTTGAAATGTTGCATGTCTTTTTTGTATCTAGGCATTTCCGTTCTGACTAGTTATTTATTATCTGCAAACAATGTTTTTGCAACTATATCTGTGCGGAATGTCAGAAAAACACTTTTGTATAACAACCAGTAGCAGTCGCAGCAACAGAAGCAGCATCAGTAGTAGTAGTGGGAAAAGGAGCAACAGCAGCAGTAGTAGTAGTAAAACAAACAAAAGAAGTACTAGTAGCAGAAGAAATTATAATAAATGTAGTATTAGAAGTAGTAGTAGTAGTTGTCGTGGTAGAAGTAGTGGTAGAAGAAGTTATATCAAGAGTATAAGTGGTAATATTAGAAGAGGTAGTAGAAGTAGCTGTAGAGTGGTAGTAGAATGAGACTTGGTAGCACTAGTGGTAGTTGTAGTAGTAGTAGTAGTAGTAGAAGTGATAGTATTAGTAGTGTTAGAAGTGGTGGTAGTATTAGTAGTCATTGTGGTAGTAGTATTAGTAGTAGTAAAAGTAAAAGTAGTAGTAGTAGTAGTAGTAGTGATAACAGTAGTGGTAGTTGTAGTAGTAATAATAATATAAGTAGTAGTAAACAAGCCGATTATTCTTGACATTTTCGTTTTGACAGATTGGCAATATAACAAAAAGATACAACTTGAATAAATAAGAAATGCAATTCAATGTCTCCTGTTTTTTATTTTAGCAAAAATGCATGGTTCTAATATAAGTTTGTATTTAATCTCAGGTGTTGATATGAAGATCAAAGTAGGGAATGAAAACATGGTATTCCATCTTTTTACGTATGTAAAGGGACTTTACTCTAACTTTAAAAATATATTCTTACCTCCCTTGTGGGTAAGTATTCGGTGTAGTTACTGCAGAAAACTTAAGATCTTCCACCTTTTAAAGTTTTTAGAAACACTGACTGAAGCAGGGGCATAAAGTTAAATCTTACTGATTGAGGTGAAATTTAATAATAAAGCTTAAGCGCTTAACAAATAAAAAAGAATTTAGTTAATGTTATATAAAGTACATGTAAATACCTTCCCACAACAGAGATGAATACTTAGATTCATCATACATTATAATTTGCATTTTAAATCTCATACAAAAACGGATAGAAAAGCATTTTTTTGCGAGGTTTCATTTGATTACTTCATAATTTCTAGCTATGCTTGATCAATCGAACATGTAATATTACATTAATTTCTGGAAACTGGATGCCCTGTCTTTAGCTTTAAGAAAGCTTGCTGGCACAAGGCAGACACATAGACAGACAGATGGAAGCAGAAACAGACACACTGCAACAGTCAGACAGACACACACACTGAAACAGACAGACAGACAGACAGACAGACAGACAGACAGACAGACAGACAGACAGACAGACAGACAGACAGACAGAAAGACAGACAGACAGACAGACAGACAGACAGACAGAAAGACATTACATGAAGACAATGTGTAAAGCAACAAAATAATTGTAGAACGAATACACTGCAGCGATTTACTTTATTTTTACTTTGAATCCTTTGTCCACATAGTTTCCGCTGTAGAAGCTTAAAATCTCATTGTGTTTAGTCAATTACCATAATGTTTTAGCAACTCAAAACATGAATGACGATGTGTTGTCATAGTAATAAAATATATGTTAATATTATATATCACACTAATGGTCTCATAAAACAATATTGTTATTTTGAAAGTTTCAGCAATGATGTTTTGTAAAATAATCTTACAAACCACTTTTTAAGATCTTAAAGCTACAATTTTCCGATGGAACTAAATGAGTATCTTGTCTGTTTCGTTTATCATCGACAAGTTGTTAATAAATTAATTGGTATGCTTATGTTTTACTTTTATACAATAGCATTGCGACCCTCTATATAACTTGCTAGGTAAAGTAGTGTCAGTTCTTGTCTTGTATGAAGAAGATCCTCAGCTGATCCCCATGAATGAATTATTGTCTATTTTCAATAGTTTACGGTCTTGTGTACTTTCTTGGTGCCTTCAAACAAACAATATTCGTACAAGTACACATGAATAAAGACATCTAACCCTGGTTTACTACACACGCCTTGGTTTGGTCTTTATATGGATTTCTTTTGTGCCAACTTGTCTCTGATATATAAACAATTTGAAAAGTATATCAAAATAATAACTAAATAGCTATCAAAGTAATATATATTTTAATACTATTTGTTGCAGACGTTTTAATTATAGAAAGTTACGTTTGTTTGTTGCATTGCATAACGTAACAAATCTAGGATTTCACAAACCGACATGTGACCCCTTTGTACTACTACCAAATTTAAAATCTTCTGACATGGGCGGGGTTTGAATCCGCGACCTCCCGATCCGCAAACCGACGCTGTAGGGCTTGAACTATTGCGGCCGGTGAAAGAAAACTTTACAAAGCTAATCTATTTTAGTGTGTACATGACGGTTTAGGCGAAAAATAGAGATTTGCTCTTAATTTTATTATATTTTTTTCGGAGACGTGTCGATAAATCTTATGCCTCTCCCCTGTTAATACACAACGTTTAGCTAAATTGGTAACTTCATCTAAATTTGACTTAAAATCATACGCCCATAATATACAAACTGTGATGCGATAGTCTTGCACACAGCATCTCTTAAACGGTATATTCGCGTTACCGTTTGCACAATATTGACCCTGTACTTGTAGTCTAAAATTGCTTTATGTCCCTTCCTTTTATTATTATAAACAATGTGCATGTTAACTGTACAAGCCAGCTTTTCTAAGTCTCTTGTCTTTTCTCGGTAGTATTTAAATTCTCTTCTTTGTTATAAAAGGACTTAACTCTAAATTTTTCAGTAGCATTCTTACCTCCGTTATAAGTAGGTATTGAAGAAATAATTACTGACGGAGAAATATTACGTTTCTACCTTTTAACAACGGTATAAGAACACAACAGTCTGTATCAAGCACAAAGCATTGAATAATATTGAAAAAGATAGGAAAATAAGTAAGCCCAAGGGTTTATTAAACTTGCATTAAGCTTGAATGGCATTCTTTTGGAAAAGTTAAATAAAAATGACACAATGAAATATTTAATTAAGTTACACAGCCTCTATATCAAATATCATTTAACCATACAATAAAGATATCATAAGTCATAAACATCTTAGTGGCGTAATGGATATAAATATAGTGTCCTTTGATATATCCGCTGCAGACATGCGATATTTGAATTGGAAATTAAATATTATATGCGACACATTTTAAAATAATCAGGAAATGAAACTTTATTTTCTGAAACAATATAACCATCTTTCAGATAAACACAAAAGACATAAATAAATCAGACGCAACGTAGCTATAAAGGTATCTAGATGACGCCTGTCTTGTTATTATCTAATACAATATCTAAGCTCAGTTAATACCTTAACCCCATACGGATTATAAATCTTTAAAATGTTTAATATCCTCCTTAAGCATGTTCAGTTTATTTACTGCAGAAACAACAGATTAGAACCAACAACAAGTTCATTCAACAAACACAATATGCTTGTACTTATTAACATCCACGTATATATGCACTATTTAACAAATGGGATTATGTTACTTGCTATTCTTAAAGCATGTAGACATTTATATACAGCCATTAGCATATATATTTCACTAAACATGGAACGCTGAAAACAGTTCTTAGCAAGATAGCCCTGAATAACGTAGCAGCATGATGAATTTCTTCCTGGAATTAGAGTACTACGTTTATTTCTTTGATTCTGTTCTGCTAGATAGCTCTTCTCAGGGCCGATCTGTGATTGCCCCGATTTGGCTTCTTGATGTTCTTTTTAGTGGGACACGTGTATTTGATGTGTAACTCTCTTTTATTCTGACCTTTATGAAGATTTGTTTTCTGTTGCTTAGTTTTCAGGTTTACATTTTCTGTTTCTCTTCTACGTCGATGTCTCGAATACCCTTATTCTAAATTTTTTGACAACCTTGTTCTAAAAGTCATGTATGATATACGATAATGTATTTTAAATCTATTGTTACAAATTTACTTGTGCTATTAACAGTATTTTTAATGTTGAGATTGGGTTGAACATTTTGCAGAAAGGAAAGAAGAAATAAAATATCTGTATTAGTAACAAATTCTATTTGCGCCTATACAAGTCCTCCTCTTGGTTCTGAAATTAGTTGTACAATCAACTTAGCTAGCAGACGCAATAATATATACCATCCCATTTTTATTTATTCAGGTCAACAAATACAGTGTGTTTGTTTATTGGGTTTATCGTCCCGCCAATTTTCTTTTACTTATCGATAGATGTGTCTCATTGACGCAGGTATAGTGCTGCCATTGCTCTGTATAGCATGCCGTGAAGACCTGGTATGATACCACACCCAGTTAAATTATCATAGCACAGGGCCAACCAGTCTTGAAACTTCCTGTTTATTTGATTGAGCGTAAGCAATGGAGCTTTACCAATTCCATTTTCAATGACTGATATGTCGTGGCCCGATATCGATCCCGGGTAGTCCAGTACCTGGACATAATTATAGTTTACTAAAATAGTTGAATGACCAGAATGTAATTTGGAAAAAACAAAAAAGAATTATCCTGGCAAGGTATTTTGGCTGGAGAACATCGCAAGGTAAGGGATTTTTTTTCGAAGAACCTATATATAAAACTAGTGTCTATTTGCTCTCAAAGGTGAATCGGACCATTTTACTTTATAAAAAAACAATAAACAAAACTTTACGTCCGTTTTTATGAAATTTTGGCATACTTTCTGCTAAGTCTAGAAAAATACGATTTAAATCACCAGTTCAGTTGTTACACATCATGAAATATTTGCTTTAAATGTGTATTCTTTCAGAAATAGTTTCTGGTAAAACTGATACCGACCTCAAAACAGATGATCCGGATGATACTCTTACGTGGTCGCATAAGTAAGTGGTCACGTGTTTCTTTTATTTAAAAGAATATTCTGTTGTTTGAGAACAAAGAGCAGTTCCAAACTTTCGTATACAACCTTTAATAGCACAACTTGAAATATATGGTACTATTTCGAGTTATTTTGTATTGTTTCCGAAGTGTTTATTCCTATTCCTTTCGCTCAACTTACAAAATACAAATAAATATGTTTTGTGCGTAAAATAAAGGCTTAAACGAATTCAGGGCAGAAGAAGTAAATGCAGCATCAAGTTTTATGTGTCTAATACGTATTCGAATACATGTACATATATCCGTACTAATATGTAAGAAATACTTCTGATTTATATGTTTGATTTTCTATCTGAATACCGTTTTTATAATAAGTTACTAAAATTGCTCTTTTTGTATCGTTTGTATTTTGATGTTTTTAAGGTTTTTAGCTTACAGAAAGCAACCAGTGATACTGACAAAAGAAGCAGGTGCATTATACATTTGTCGGATAACAGTACACTGCACAATAGTAAAAAATCGAGTAACCTTCATGTTGCTTTTTTCTTTTCAGTATGCTGCCTCATATTACCTCCAGGTAATATGGAATATAGGAATTTAAAAAATCAGAGCCATATTGGCTTGAATGAGAGCTTGCATAGCTGCATTTAACCACCATTAAAACATATGGTTTGTGTATTTAAAGATAAAAGAAAACAAACACAAATGCATTTTATAGCTTTCGAAGATGTCCTGAACTGAACAGACAAGAAACAGCTAAAACAAATACCATGCGTAAATACGGTCAATTGAGGACACATACACTTTTTGGACTGCTACACATGTATGATATTTCCAATTTTATGAGTTTAACATTAAGGAAAATGACGTCATTTTTAGATTACGCTTATTTCATAGAGTTGACCATATGCATTCTTTCCTTTATAGATCCGCCTTGACATTTAACAACAATCTTTTGTTAAGTCCACAAAAAACAATTTCCTTTAAATGAATCCATCAGCCCTTACGTTCATCGATAGTTAATTCATGAATTCATGTATATGGGATGACGTTTACGATGTGTTCGTACAGAAGACAGAACACAGTGAACTAAAACTGTTCGTCTATCACAGGAAAGGGTGGGCCTGCACTGAGCTTTTATTCTCTTCGATGCAAAGGAGGCAAAACAGTTGCCTTTTATCTGGCTGCTATTTCCTCAAGCATTCTCCAGTATTTGCAATATATTCTTGTAAATTACATCATAGTGCATTATTGCCGACCCATCACGACTGGTGTGGATCAATGATAACTTTAAATAAAACTCGTGTTTAATTTTCTAATGATTAATTAATAAGGTGTAGTTTGGATGACGGGTTCTGAATTACATAAGAATGTATGACAGTCCTATGAGCGTTGCATCATATATCAAACTCCGAAAAGGCACAGGACAAAGGCATTTCTTGTGCAAGCCAAGTGAAAAGTAAGAACAATACTTTATAAATCATTTAACTAAAAGAGCAAACCCGACAGTTACCGCCTTGGAACGTTTAGTCAGCAATATGGGTTGACTGGGGTGCATAAGGTGTAGCATCCATGTCAATTGACATGCCCGTCATTCCATCTCCGTAGTCAAAGCGTGTTTCATCTGCTGCTCAGCTATATATTGCCCCATCAAGGGAGGACTTTTGTAACATTTTATAAGCTAATATAATTTCGTGCTCATCTGTAATTGTTTGTTTTGGTTGAAAACCAAATGCATTTTTTCACCAACTCCTAATGAAAAAAATGTAATTTCGATAAAATTAGTCACATAATCTAACTATGTAAAGAAAATATATTTTATTATATAAAGTCTGAGATAATTTCGAGCGATCCCCTGAATTTATTTAAAGCTTAATTAAAATATCTCCTTGTATCATACATGTATATCTAAAACTTTTATGACTCTATATAGAAACCCACCCAATGGCAAATGATAAAGTAAAACCATTTCTATATTTGTCACTGTTAGTTTTCGGTCGTCATGCTTTTTGCAAATGGCTTTCATAGATTTACTTTATTTTGGAGTGTTGACATTTTTTCTCTCCTTAAAGGCCTGTATGTTGTCTTTTACCGAAAGAAAACACACACAAGTTTCGGCAAAGTAAACTTTCATCTTATGTTCATGCAATTAATAGGCTCTCAGAAAAGAATCATGGCATTTAGAAAAGAAAAAAACCTTACTTACAAATCTAATTTAAGTCAACTAGTTATTGCGTAAACCTTCAACTAGTAACGTATTTATAATTATAGGTAACATGAACGTGGTAATTATGCAGATTTAATTGTAGGTTTCTTTCTTCCTTGTATATATATCTTGTGAAAGACAATGGAAGAAAATGAAACTAAGCTTGTCATAACAGCGTATTAGTGACGCTACATGACAGTGTGTTCGTGGACATCGTTTGTCCTGTTCCAACTTCTGTAATGATGTGTCTTTGATGTTTTTATGTCTTGTGAAAGCTGCTGTCATAAACAGACCTGAGCAAGTTATATACCTATGCTAGGAACTACGTATAATGCAATAGAAGGTTGCTTGTCTGTTTGACATTAAGCAAACTCCCAACACCCCAAAAACTTGTAAAATATATGACTGAATGAGACATGTTTTGCTGCAAATAAACTAATAGCAGTTGATGCCCGATTTATTCAGCCGTTGTGGTAGGAAAATTTGCAATAAGAAACGAGTTCTGCCATATCAATTAGTATTACGAATGAATATTTACTTCTTATTAGACTTTGCGTAACACAAGTATTTTCCTAAATGGTATTTAAAATGACTAGAGCATTAACAATTTGACAATATGTACTTAAGATTGGAAAAGAAAACATAGCCACGACAGAAAATAACCAATCTAAGATGGTTTCCTATGGCCTTCGTGAATAAATCAATACGCATCTGAACTCGAAACCGTAATATACTGGGCGTTAGATCACGCAAATTTAAAATCTATTTCAAAATGAAATATTCCACAAGCGACCTTCCAGATCTTATTTTTTCCCTGACGTAACAAAGCATTTCATATTACGCTAAGAAATAAATCATTGTCATAAATAAACAGTTTTTGTTAATTTAACGATTCACGTATTAGTTAAAAATCCCAAAACAAAACCGCAGTTACTCTTAATCAAATTAAAACACACTCATGTTGTGCGACCAACGCACTACATCTTTTTTTAATATTAGGTTAATGATACAGATAAAAACGTCGTAAATGTTTTCATCAAAATGCTTAAAATTGTTACACTTCCCAGCTTTTAAAGAATAAACTTTTGCCAGTCTTCACGTTTTTCCTGTTTCTCTCTGTTTCCTTTTGTGTATGTCTTGTAAAACTGTTTTCATTTTCATTTTGCAATATTAGCATATGCATAATTTTAAGGAAAGGAACCTTCTTATTGACAAGTACAGTACTGAAAATCATGAAATTGACAAACGGAACGGAGTGGAAATGGAAATGAAACGTTTTTCGTTTCCTGTTGAAACGGAAACGGAACGGAGTGGAAATGGAAATGCAACGGAGCGCTACAAACGCTTGAAACGGTGTAAACGGTATAAACGCTATAACCGGAGCGCTTGGAACGCTAGAAACGGTAGAAACGGAAAAATCGGAATGCTCGTAACGGTAGAGTTATTTTCACTACCGCTTCAAACGTTTCTAGGTCACCCGATTATTTATAGTAACATTTCAACCGTTTCTTGGTACGAAATAAATTTAAACGAACACAATAACTGGCTTCAATTTATCAACACAAACGCGCTTTTATATGTACTCTGCAGAAAGAAATAACATAAATTATTATCAAAAAATCGTATTTATCAAACTTGTACATTACAGTTCCGAAACCGCACGAGTTGTCCAAGTCATCGTGTACCGTTAAAACAGAAACCGCACTAAAAATCACTCCGCACGATAAAACACGCAATTTAACTATAATATTGCGTTTCTGTCGAAACTGATGTTTTAATTAATTCCAATGAATAGCTTAACATCCGCCTTGGATCGACATTCTTAGTCTTCATTGTTTGGCATATGAAGATAGTGTGTACACAGCTGTCATTACACGTATGCGCGCGCAATGTCGCAGCATTTCCCGAGTTTGAATTTTCGCTAATTACTTTGTAGCTGCATGGTCCGTTCCCGGATCAATCAACTACGCCAATCATTTTTGTGTGAACATACTTGCTTAAAGTATTTTTCATTTACAAAGAATGCATTGTGTGGTACAAAATAAAGTTACTTAATGAAATTAAACCTCAACCAAAAGAAGGTAACACATCTCATATAACACAAAAAAACATAAAACAACTACACATAAAACAAACAAACAATGCTATGTATTATTGCAAGGTGTGACCCAATCAAGAACCAATAACATCCTCCCCGGCACTCAGAGCCAATGACAAGTATGATCCTAAAGTTCAACGTCTGAATAACCATAGATTGCCAAATAGTGCACGTATACAATCATCGATTGACAGTTAAATGAAACAACCGTGATAAAAACTTACATCACGATAAATATTAAAGACATAATAATCATTACCGCCATTAAATTCACCTGATCACACATGATCATCATCAGGATCCCATATTACTTATATAATCACCACTAATCATCATCAAAAGCAGCATCACCGGCATCACGATCTACATCATAATCGTCATGAGCATCAGCATCACCGTAACCGTTATTACCATTTACATTATAATCATAAACAGCATCGATATCACCGTCATCATTATCAGCAGAAGCAGCAGTAGCAGCAGCAGCACCGTCATTTACATCATCATTACTTTAGTTACAGGGGTATGGATATGTATTTTATTTTATCTTGCCTCTTTGTCAAGCAAAGTTTCTTCTGCTTCTAATCTTAATTGTTATATATCTTATAATGAACAATGTTGTAAATTTGGACAATAGTATCAAAATTCCTATTTCTAAATGCATAGTTCCCATAATGCGCTGTTACATATATAGGATTAATCGGAATTCGTGGACCGCGATTAAGAATCTGCATACAACTTTTGACTTTACTTGACTTGCAACTATTTGAATAAGGCCTGGCTACGGCTCATTTTCCCATTCATGTCTGGAATGTTCTATGCCAAAATGTGGTCTAATGAGGGCCCTACCGGGTACTTAATTTTTGTACCCATTTAAAGATAGAAATATATTAATTTAAAATATATCGTTTTGTAAAATGATATTATGTTTCTCCATGCGCGTGGGTAGGGTTCATGCCATCATAAAGTTCTACTCTAATTGAATCCCTAATTTTAAGACATGAGCGGACACCCCAACTAATTAAGCTAATTGGCAGTTTTATGACACCTTGTTAGTCTAGTGGACAGGAAGTGTGACCGTGTTTTGGCGTCTTTTTCACTTCGCAAGAACACATGCATCCTCTATGCAGCTGTGTTTGAAAATGTCACCTTATGGCAGTCGCGTGGTTTATGACCTTCACCTTTTAAAGAGCAATATGCATTGACTGACGCGAGGACAACAAAACGGACAAAACACTAAGGTGCACGATATCTTTTTTGGCTCATAAAAGGACCTAACGCTATTTTTAGTAGTACCCACAATGGTGCACCCTTTCCCCACCCACTATTTTTTAGTTTAAGAAGAGGAAACGTGGATGTGGGGATTGGGGATTTCTTACAGTAAATACTACATTAATTGTCGTGTTTTTTTGTAAATAATGTTATCAAGAGAAGACACATCAAGGAACACAGTCTAATGTATATTTTCATCTCGTGTTTATTGCAAATGTATTATTTCAATGGCTCGCCTATTCTTTTGTAGTTAATCCATACCTTAAATATAAATAATACCTTTATAAAAGTGTTTATGATCATTCAAAGGACTAAAAAAATTTTGTAAGGACATTTATATAAGTAAAAACATGCGCAGTCTGAAATATTACTACATAGTACAGTTTCCTCCCTCCACTATTATTCCTTTAGAACTTATATTTATGCCGCGAAGGTAAATCGTCAATAACGTTGCATATTTTTTCATAGCACACGCCGTTCACGCGTACTTACCATTTTTAATCCCTAAACAGTACCCAGCGTTCACACCCTCTCTCTCTTCTAAATGGCAGCTTGAAGACAATTATCGATCGATATCATGTTGCACAGTATTGAGAGAAATAATAGGTCGGTCAATTTGAAACAAAAAAAAAATCTTTTCGGCGACTTCAAATGATAGTGACCGGCGATTGTTTCCCAGAATATTCTTTGATGATGCAGTGTTAGCCAGAGAGCCCTCCTCTCCAGAAAGAAATTACACCGCATCTAATGATTTATTTGTTCACCGCATTTATTTGTTACAACCTTGGAGAAATTAAAATCACATTGATATAATTAGCGACTTCATGTTATAAGTGCGTGAACAATATTGTTAACAGCCGTTAATTGGCGCTAATATGTGCAAACCGAAAACACAACAACACACACTTGTTTCTAAGAAAGTTGTTTGTTCTATGAGACTTTATGTATGTGCCTGTTTTCGACAAAACAACATGTTCATGTTTATATGAGATAATCATTTTAACCATGAAATGTGACTGTAGTGAGTAATACTTATCTAAAATTATTGGATATTACACGTTACTATCAGCGAGACGTTAAATCTAAAGTCCGCCATATAACAAATATCGGAAAGGGGCAAACATTCGCCTTTTTATTTTGGCAGTGGGGATGGGGGTAAACGCTGGGCCTTTTTATTTGAAGGACCTTTTTATTTGAAGGGGAAAGGGGGTGGCAAACGTCCGGTCTGCACTTATAGGGGCGGGGAGCAAACGTCCGGGGGCAAGTTTAAAAAAAAATTGTGTGTGATATAGTCTTATTTTAAGGTCGGATCACCATTACGCTTTTTTGCGGATTAACACGTCACAGAGAAGTAACTTTTTAGGATACTGGGTGTGTGTGGACCATATTTGAAAGTTATTTCTTGTTTGTTTATTCCGGGATATGACGTCTGGCGAAGACAAGTAGGTAGGCATCTTCTCAATACTGCACTCCTTGAATTTTGAGGATTATTTGCAGGTGCTGGTTGTTAAGGGTATTTTTTGTCTGCAATTTCCCTCCGGGTGACTGACACTGAATATCCTCGTCGCAAACAATCTACTGCCGATTCCTTTATATGTGATGGAAGACTTTTGCCTCTCCCTAGAATGTTTACTTCTTTCGTCATTTTGCAAACACACCGGAAGTACTTTACCTTTAGAAATTTATTAAACGAAATTTTTAGTCAAAATCGGAACGGAGCGAAACGGAACGCTTGAAACGGTAGAAACGGAAGAAACGATAGAAACGTTGGAAGCGTTTGAAATGCAGCGCTGGAAGCGAATAAAACGAAACGGAAACGCAACGGAAGCGGAATGGAAACGGAGCGGCAAACGCTTCCAACTGAAATGGAAACGAAACGGAGTGGAAACGGGAAAATTGTCAATTTCGTGATTTTCAGTACTGTAATGTTTTACACTTCCTATTAATTAAGTAAGTTAATCTCTACCATGCAAGAAATACGTCTATATGTCTATATACGTCTCATATTTAGGTAAATTTATGTAAACCCTTAATGTAACGTCACAACGTCAATGACGTCAATAGTTACCTTCCAGATGGAATATGAATGTTATAGGTGTCCAAGTATGTTCATATTATCCGGCTTATTTACGATGTAATAGTAATGTACATGTGAGTTGACCTACTTTACACAGATGAACACGTAATTTAGTTTTCTGATACTGTTTGCGAACAGTAGACTCAAACTAGATTTTGCATAATGAAGAAGTTACGGTTATGCGAGATCCAGTTTGAGAAAGAGCACACATGCTCGGCATAGTGTGCATAGTACCCCAAATACAATGATGTTGCGGACAAATTATAATGATTCACTGCAGCTCAATTTTTAAAATGAAACTAATCAAAATTACACGAATGGCTTTTATATCAAACAGTACGGAATTAATTTGCATGTGTATCTAATATATAGTTCCATGCACAAAATTGCAATTCACACAAATGATTTATATCAAACAGTTGGCATTGATTTGCATGTGTATCTAATATATAGTCCCATGAACAAAATTGTAATTCTCACATATGGTTTTATATCAAACAGTTGACATTAATGTGCATGTGTATCTAATATACAGTTCCATGAACAAAATTGCAATTCGAGGAAAACAATTTAACAGTGAAGAGGATGCATAGTGAGTTCAGTTAACGCAGTTCAAATTTATATTAAAACATTATTCAAATTAATAAAATATACTCATATTATCTGCACCTGATCATGATATCAAGTAGCTGATTGCACATTGTAAATAATAATATGCAGAAGTTAAATAATGTTCTCTCCGCTTAATTGAATGTCCGTTAATTGTTTCGCTAAATAAGCAATCTCGTGTTGTAATGTAAGAATCATATTTGCAAATTAAACTCTTCCTTATTATCTTCCTAAATGATCTGACGGAAATTTATACACTTGCAAATAGTTGTGCCATGAAAGAACATACTTACATAACAACAATCTGAAAAAATGAATTGAGATATTGAGATATGATAATTAAGGAAAGTATTTACTTTCCATGTATAAGTTGCCATATGCTTATCATTACATCACAATATCTTGACAACCTATTTTATCGGTTTTATTTTTCAGATTAAAAGACTTAAATATTAAAAAGGGTTTTATATGTGTGTAAAAACCATAAACCCCCTTATAGAGAGTAACTTTCAAAAAAAATTACTTTATACCGAACAAATCATGACAAACTGAGTCAAATAAATTAAAAAAACAACAACGTTGAGTCAAAAATGATTGTCAAAGTAATAAAATCATATTTTAAAGGACACTTATATTTCTGCTTAGATTATATTATGCAAGTGATTGACAATCAAATTCCATGCTGAAGTCAGACACTGGTATTATTGTCAAAAATATTATTTAAAACTGGAAAACTATTATAATGGAAATAACTTTATGACTCTGAGCCGTTTTGTCCACTGTGATCAATCCTGGTTATGGAAACAACATAATTAGTTGTAGAACAATAGTTTTGTTGCGGTGTAGTCGTTAACAACTGCTGTCACATAGTTAAATGAGGCTAAGCAACGTACCAGCGATGTTCGGCTTATAACCTCCCCATCCTCCACCGGTAACTTGGCTTGATAAACGTAATTTATTTATCATTTATCCTGACATGTTTTATTACGTTATGTAATGATGATCCCCATTGTATTTTGTATATGTATTATATATACATGCCTTTGCCTAGACCGTATTATAATAAAATATGATACTTTTCTTTCTCTGGTGATTACTTACCTCAATATATAGCAATAAACTAAATACTTTAAAAACTTGAACAAAACAAAGCTGTTATTTCATTTCTCGAACGCATTAATCAGTCTGCATATAAACAATGTCCTATCCACAATGTCAGAATGCTATATTGTTCTAGACGCTCTGTGTTCATCCTTGTCATGAATACATTGGTAGAAAACTCATATTTAGCTTGTGCTTTACGAAGACATATTTGCCACATTAAGAACAAAATTCTCTTTTATGTACCTGCCTTCAATTATAGTAATGCCGGTCCAAATTTTACGTATCATATTTACAATATAAATATATAAATTAAGTGCGTGATGTTGTTGTGCTAAAGCAGTATGTTTGTTTATGGTACAAGTAAGTTTCATGTTTAAAACAACCGTTTCATCATGGCTAACATATGCAACATATCAGTGTTAGAGCACGGACAAATGCCACATAACTCTGCCACATAACGGATTAATTACTTTCTGCACGACAGGAATACGATTGGTATGAAGCATTGTGGACGAACCTACTAGTCTATTAACTTTTAACAAACCACACATGGCTCTTGTTTACAGTTTACAACAGATAACAGCGAAACATGTGATCTATCTGAAATAAAGTCACAGATGGATTCGTGTTTTCAAACACGTGTTAAGGATAATTATTGACGGGACTGTTCCGATCATGCGATTTTTACTCAATCAGAGAGCGACAGTTAATTTACAAATTTGAAAGTAAAGTGCTACCAAGCAAATAAAAGACACTTTCCAATGCTGCCTGCTACTCTGAACTGGACATTTTAAAAAATTGTCCCGCACATTTATATGGTAGGGAATGGTGTCATTCACCGTAGCCTTGCTGTTTGCCGAAGTGAATTCGGGCTAAAAATATTTCGGCAGAAGAAGAGTTGTCACACCATGTCCTATTGTAGCGTATACTTATGGTTAACCTTTTCACGTGATAGAAAGCTTGTAGGCAGTTTGTAGGCAGTTAACAATAGTAAACTATGTCTTGGAACGATGTTCTTATTTGCAAAAAATATATTTTGTTCGCTCTCATCAGTTTGGAAATAAAATATTTAAGTCATGACGAACATATTTCATCTGAGTGATGGTATAATTTAGTCTAAGCAATAACGTTTCGTTTTTGATGAATTCCAGCTTATCGTGTATTTCAGATTTTGTAAATGAAATTAATTATTACAAAATATTAATTGTGTTATGTTTGTGGAATTACGTCAGTTCTGGTCATCATAAAAGTTTAAATAAACTGAATATCATTCAAGGCTGCATGTTCAACTGGATTTACTTTTAGGCTGCATGTCTCACAAACTATAAAAATACAATATATCGTGGAGAAGAACGTGCACTGCTGTAAGATTAATATTTTTTTGTACTCCAAACTATATTATGAACTATTCTATATTTAGAAACATCAAAAAGATTTTTAATATTACAAAATAAATTGCACTGTCAAGCTTTTGGTAGAGAACACGTTATATCATGTGACATAAACAGCAAAAGGTTGCATCATGGTAGAAATCTAATGGTAACTTATGCCTGTTTTGCATGCATGAACATGACATTTGTCGAATATTTTGTATTATATTTTCTATAAATGAAAATTTGTCTTTTTAGGCACATTTTTATTGATTTGAAAAGCGGTCTGGACAAATGTTCATTCGTGTGTATATCTGATAAAGATATATTGCATACAACATGTGTACATACATGTATCAAACGCTGAAATCCCAAAGACTAAAATGAATTAGTATTTATCCCAAATATTACACCATCTTAAGCCTAAATGTTTAATTTCTTATTTAAAACTTTTCTGATAAATAGCAGCGATGTCAGAGTTGCATTTCTCTTCGGGGGTTTGAGTCTTCTAGTGATGAAGTATTCATCATCTTTTTCAGCCGGTATGATATTCTAAGGTCATTCTAAGCATACATCCTTTTGGATCTCTTTGCCTCCAATTACTATTTGGGCCTTTATTGCAACCATCAAGGTTGTACGGCAAAACGAACTAAAAGCGTGTGTAACGTTTGTTTGCTTATCAATAAATTTGTCATGTTTGTGTATTACCAAATTAATATTTTATATCTGAAACTAATGTGTAAGACGGAAAGCAAATGTTTACCAAAACTGCATTTAAATATATTTTATAATTAGTCAATACGTGTCAGCCTTACTCATTACCGAAAATGTCGGTACTTCGTACTGGGAAATGGTAGAAAAATTAATGTTCTTATCCCTCATAGCACAAACTGTCTAGGGCGCATGCGTTGCAATGTCAAAATTTGCATATTTACGACATGTGCATCTCAGTAGTGTTAAGATAAAGAAACCCCTGTCTTCAGCTATATAGACTTTATTGTTATAACTCATACCTGGTAAGCGGCTTACATAAGTAAATCAAGTTATTAACAATTTCGGTTCAGTTTTCTATCAGCAACAGAAGCTTACCACATTTACCGCTATAGAAGTATTATATGTATTTCGCCAGTCAACTTTAGAATCCCTCTGCAAAAGCCGTGTTCATATTTAATTATACTCGTCGTCTGTCTCATGCGGTTCTATCTCCATACAGCACTGCATCAATAAATGTTAAAGCCTATAACTGAAGCTGCTTTTAAAATAACATTTATTTGTCTGCAGGTCTACTATAAAATCGTACTTTTTGGTTCCTAGATGTGTTTTTTTTATTAATTCGTCTTGGAAATATTGGTAGAAAATCCCATTATGTTGAAGGTGGTATCCGACAGTTTGCTGTACATAAGAACGATTAGTTACTGCTAAAAATATACAGTGACGTCACAGCGGATGACGTGGATGAACTAAAACATTAGTGGTCACATGGTTTTCTTGGTTTAAAAATAGCTAACTGTCCAGCGTGGCTCAGATAGGAAATACATGTTTGTAATGACGATTATGGAGTTATGATTCATTTCTCCGGCAGGTGTAGGACATCAATAAACAGCATTTTACGAGATCTGTTAAGATAACACTGGTTAACTAAGATGTATAATGGAAATATTTTGTTCCAAACATTAAGGGATCTACTCTCTCATTTGGAATTTTTAGGTTGCCGTTGTACATATGTGGATAGTTTATTTTGTTACAAGTTATTATGTATGTATATAAGTTCATTGTATATGTGTTAACTCCCGATGCAGATGCTTACTGTTAGTTGTTTCACTTTGACGGGATATTTTTTACACTGATTGTTTGATAGAAAAATCTTCAGGAAGATCGAGGTTGGACCCCAGTCGGTCCTTTTGCCGACTGACCGTTCCAAGGCGGTAACTGATGGTTTTTCTTTTTTGTGTGTTATGTATCGTCTCTGTGTTCTTGTCGCATTTAAATTTACCCAGTTTGCCTTTGTCTAGAGGTAGACTAAATTTATATATCTTTGGGAAAATTTTGAAAGGACCATTTTTTTTTATTTACCTATGAAAAAACAACGGATTATTATGTTTATTGTACAGCATACAATACAAATCAGCGAACTATAAAAGCGATTAAAATAAAAATCATGGTATTATTATTTGTAAATGTAATATAAAATGTATCATTGTATCCGATATATGAAATATATTTTTATTTATTTATTAGTAAGCTGAATTGCAACTGCAAACGCGTGTAGTTTAAAAGTATATGTGATAATCAATGCTCTGACAACATACACACTATCGTTACGGGATTTTCAACTCGACAAATACTTTTTTAACCTTCCTGAGACGATCGATATAGAACTTAAATTTCTAAACATTAACTTTTGTAAGAACATAACATTGTGAGGTAAAAGGTTACTGCCTTGGAACTCAATAAAAAGACAAGGGTACTTCAACTTTTCTTTACAGAGCACTTTGGTTTCTTTTCCAAAGATCAAACATTGGTTGGAAAACAAACCAATATTAAACAAAACATTTTAGGCTTTGGCGTAAAATTAACGCTTATTAAAGACGTCATTTGTTAAAAAATGTAGTGACATCATTTGAGACAATGATGTTCAACTTATATTTTGATCAATGTGTTATTACCGATGTTTCATGCAATAATATATTGTCTAAGAATTTAAATACAGAGGAAGCAGTAATTAGATAGATTAAAATGAAATGGTCGTCAAAGGAAAATTACGTGACAATAGTGAAAATATGAATTTGATCAAGTTGCAATGAAAGCACGCGAAACATGTTAAACATATTAAATGAATAAGGAAACGCATATATTTTTGCTACGGAAGTAGTCAATGCGCATCTCAGTGACAAATTGTTCTAGTCTCCTTTTGCATGCATTTTCGGGTAATGCCGTGAAGGCATTAACAAGCATTAACTTGATAACCTGATATTTAAAGGTGGTAACTGACAACCTGGAACAATTTCCTTTTATTAAATAATCAAATAAGTCATTTTTACATGAAAATGTCCCTCAAAATACTTTTTATTGATGCCCTAGATATGTGTGAACAGAATTTTATAGATTTTGAAAGAATGAACATACAGGATGCTTTCCTTTGTGATTTGTACTGTCCAACAATCTAGTTAATGTTTAAAACTGTCTTTGATGTCTAAAATGTCTCATTAAATAGATTTGGGAAAATTATTATGGTTTCATCATTCTGAATCGTGCTACGCTCTTGTTTTTATTACTGCCAATACTTATATGTCGAAAATAAACATAATAAATTATGTTATGAATTTTGAGACAAAATTTTTAAAGCATAATATTCTATGATGGCAAAACAGCTTTATAGAAAGAATTTTGCGGAAAGTTATACAACGCGTTTTTATGTTGTTCAGAGCTTCTGATTTGTGGGTGTAATTTGGATAATGGCATGAATGCTAATAAAATAAGTCAAATATAACTGACATAAAATGCTTAAATCGTGCATATATATATAATAACAAATAGTTAAAACATTGTGTTCTTTAAAGCAATATGGTTTGACACGCGGGGCACTTATGTGTGGGTTGGTGGCAACCTGTGTTGAATCTAAGGGTCGGAAGATAAGCAGTTAACAATAAATTATTTACAATCAACTGCAAAACATGTACTTTAAGTAGGCTTGAACCATCTAAGTTGTTTACTTCAATATTCAAATTAATACGAACAAAGGTAATGTTTGCTTTTATTTGTTCATTATCCACTCTGTGGTGAAGGCTTAACTGAAGCGATGTCTCAATCTTCGCACATATACCTTTTATCACCTAACATTAGCATCAAACATTATATTTTATTTCACCATTCAAACGAACTACTCTTCGTGCATAACGATATTTATAAAAGCATATGCTAGTTGCCAAATAAACATTCCTGAATACAGCTCTAAATCAATAATTGTAAATTCTTTTATTTAGAATAATATTATAAAATTACTTTTTTATCCGTCTGCTTATAAATATTGATAATTTCAAAGTGTCTTCAGGGTATTGAGTGAAGTCATATGCTTGTCTTAATCTAAAACAGGAAGATAATATTTAAATTACAATAAAAATCAATAGAACATAGTATGTTATCTTAATACACTGTATTTAACAATCATATTTGCGGATTACTCGTTGGCTCATATTTGCCAATCTGCAAAACATAACTTAACACCTAATGAAGTGTTTGGTTGTCTGTCCGGTTGGTTTATCGACTAAAAATGACTTTTTCTTACATCAAATTTTGCACAAGAAATATGTGTTTGATATGAACTTTTAAACATGTTTTGAACTTAATACATCTCGGCTCAATGACATACATTTAAACTGAAACGCCAAACAGTTTTAAATCTAGTTAAGAAATGCTGTGTTATAGTTATACTTTGTTCGACTTAAATCTTTATATGCACACGGTTTTCTTCTTCATCAATTAATGCTCATAGGATATGTAGGTGCGTAAACTTTTCAGGAATGTAGGAAAAGATAGACCGAATGCATGGGGTGGGACGGTGGCTATTACATGCAAGGCTGATGTTGTTGTTACATACAATCTATACAAGCTAGAGGTAAGAAAGCGTTAGACAACTCATTCGAAAATAAAATAAGCATAAATTTTGAAAAGCATATATGCTTCAAATTAAATCTCTTACACACTCTTTATCTCTGCTTCCTTGCTTATTGTACTTACTTCCGACGATAGGAGTGTCAGTTGAAATCATGTGGGCAGAGATAATATATCATCCAAGTGCGTGATGTGGTATTTAAGCAGAATGTTTATTAATGGTACCTCTGAGTTGTCATGTTTCTAGAAACGACGTTTCATCTAAGAGATATATGGGATAAAACTGCTACACATTATGTCCCGTTCAAAGACTGATGCCATAAAATTTAATCACATGGCGAATACAAATACAAATACATTTGAATAGCGCAAAAATTATTTACAATATTCTATTGCGCGTCACCGAGTTCATGAGCTTTTTACAAAAGTCTTATCACACATAAAAAGTTAATCTATTCAGTTGTAGAACATTATAACGATGAGGTTTTAGTTCCTTTCTGAAAGTTGTTTCGTTCTAATACATTCGAGATCTTTAGGAAGGGCATTCCACCATTTTGGCCCAATTACAGCTATTGATCTATCGGCGATTTGGGTCCTCGTTTTTGGAGCAGCAAATTGATTGTCATTCGAAGATCTTAGTCTGCATTTTCCCTGAACACGATTAAACAAACACTTCAAGTAAGATGGGGCTGCTCCCGGCACAATTCGAAATACAATAACAAGAATTTTGAACATAATTATTGCCTTCACATGCAGCCAATGAAGAACTTTAAGAATTTAGGTTGTAGGATGACCATTTGAAGCTTTGGTAACAACTCTTGCTGCTTGATTCTGAACTTTGTGAAGTTTATTGATCAAATAGGCAGGGATATTAGCTAAAAGACCATTGCAACAGTTAATTTGTGAATGAATAAGCCCGTGTACCATTATTTCTGTTGATCTTTTAGATAGATGTTTGCGAATGTCTTTTAGATTTCTAAGCTGGGCAAACGCGATCTGACATTTCTTTCTAATATGATTATCAAAACTGAGAGTACTACCCATCTATACACCTAGATCTCTTCCATGATGAACATACTTTACTTCACATCCCCCAACACTAACGCTTGAGATGTTTATTTTTACTAGCTGATACCTAGTTCCATAAATGATAATTTCAGTTTTCGAGTTGTTAATTTTTAACTTAAACTTAGTCATGCACATGCTAATATTATTTAGACAGTCATTTAGCTGTTGACGAACGTTTTGTGATCGTCAGAATAACCATGAAGTTCAGCTGGGTATTTTTGCACAACCCTGTTAAGAGCAGCAATATACATTGTAAAAATCACTCGGCCTGCACATAAGCCTTGGGGTACACCGAATTTTAGTGGTTCTGTATTGGAAGATGCATAATCAACTATATCTTCCATTGTCCTTTCCGTCAAATAGGACTTTACCCAGTTCAATGAGTATCTTTAACATAAAAGACATCATTAAGAATTTGAAGTACAATTAGAGTATCCACGGTATCAAAAGCAGCACTGAGATCAATCAATAAAACAATTGTTACAGACGTATATTAGAGAGCGAATTATTTACTTTGTACACAACAAGATAGGTTAGAACAATAATATAGTAAAGTATATTGCATATGCATAGCCATCGACGAACTGAGATATTTTAAGAGCAAAGAGGTACGCGTTGCAAAGTATGGCGAGTAAATAGCGATCACACTATACTTTTTAAGTTATTTTCTTATGTCCATTGTATGGGATACCATATTTGTTGAACTTATTAATGTTGTATTTTCAATCAAATATTAATTTACAATTTTAGGGGCTTTTCACAACAGGAGTAATGAGAACTTAATTTGAATATTGGTTATAGAGAACATTTAGGAGACCAAAATGAATGAACTTGATTCAAATAAGCAAAGACTTATACAATGTTCTGTCAAAAAGGACTTCACATAGTTATACGAAGTTCAGTCGAGTACACGGTAACATTGCTCACGTTTATTTATCGTGTGTCAGGTGAGTAAATTCAATAATTAAATTGGTGTTTCAGACAAATATTCGCGTCGATGCATTTGATGTGTGGTAGTGCAAATGTTCTGGGTAAATAGTCGATAGTAAAGAGAACACGAAACATAATATAACCAATTTTAAAATGTAAGCGACAAATGATCAAAAACTGCTTTTCCTAATTAATTGCGGGTCAATGTGTTTGTATTGTGAAGTATTGCTTCTAACTGACATTGACGTTTAACACATATCGGTTGTACATAAAGTTTATGATATCTGTTCGTGCATCAGTAGGAAATGTGCATTTTAGATTGGACTATGTATGTTAATCAAGAACCCCAGATCAAATGCAAATGTGCAAATGAAGTTCATCAAATTGCCTTTCATAAACATATAAAACACTTTCTGCGATAAAACTGTCCACACTAGCGCATTCTGATGGGAATTTGAGATCCACAACTGGAATTTACCTACAGCAAAGCATGCTTCTGATCCCGAAGAATGAGGCATTTCATGCTGGCAGTTTTGTTTTGTTTGCTGTAGCACGTGAAATTAAAGCTGCTTTGGAAGATTTATCGTAAGGACTTCAAAGTGTGTATTTAAACACACGCTGCATAATCATGTCTGTCGTGAAATTGTACCCTTTTTGAAAATCATTACGTTTGTTCAAAATGAACAGGAGGATCCTTGAACGATCCATGCTTATCTTTAATGTGGTTATTTCGCTCTAACATATATATTAATATTTTTCAATATTTAGTTATTGGACAATTGTTGAAATCCCGAGTCAGCAGTTGACAGGTACTAAAACGTGTGCAACTGTTAAAGCTATAATCGATTCCGTAGATTGAATATGTTTGGTGACATGGCATGGTAATCATTGTGAATATATCTCGATAAAAGCTTTAAATGCTCTGAACCTACATATAATTTACCGTCAATTAACATTCTGCTTTACATTTTAACACTTTATCAGTCTTAGACCTGCTTCTTCCCTGACCTTTAGTGCCATAATATTAGATTTCTAAAACTATACCAAACATCCCGTAGATTCTTTGTGTATCATATTAAATAGCTGATGTCCAGGAATGTAGTTGGATTCCAGCAATTCTTTCTTCACTCGTTTACGATCATTTTATATCTTTACAAACAAACAAAAGTTCCAAAGTTACGTGATTTTTTAAGACATTGTATTTGAAATAAATATAATAAAAGCTTAAAACTCGGCATCCAAACTTCTTACACCTGGTCAAAGATAATAGATTCTGTCATGATTATTGCTGCAGGATGTGCGCGCGGCGTCTATATTTAATCATGCATAGAAAAGACCTTTGAATGGCGCCATGCTGTTCTATAAACAATTGAAGTGCGGTGTGTTTATGAATTGAATAAGTTAATATTCATATTTAGTGAACTCAATATTTGATTAAATTGTATTTTAAAATATTGAAACATTATTTCATGCCATTTGAAATTGTAAATAGTGCATATAATAAGTTCTTAATCTAAATAGCATTTGTTTCGACGATATACTATGTGCAAGTCCAATGTTTTGTTCTATTATATATTCGGACCTTTTTACCGGCGCCAAAAGACAATTCGTTACTGCAAACAATGTATAATATTTAGACCTGAAAATCTGACATCATTATAAAATATTTTATTAACAACACTAACAACATTGCTGTTTCCTTGTTTGTTTGTTGTTAGACAAAATTGTTCAATTGTTAAAAAGAACCTCGACTGCGAAATTTGATACTTTGCATCAATGCACACTTGTCCAGATACATGTACCATGACCACAGACAGCTCTTATTTTAAAATCCTATGGACGCCTTAAACATTCTAACACGCCCTTAAACGTTTACGACGTAACGCATAAGGAGAGCATTGTGTTCAGATCTCCCATAACCTGGTTCAAGCGAGAATACTTGTATCGGCAGAGATAGCAACAACATAATGTTTAATATTTATTGTGATTTTTTTGCATGAAATTTGTTTGTGTTGAGCAAACCAGTTAAACGCTTAATCTATGTTGGTGACAACAATCATCAATTCGACATTTAAGAAACTATTTTGTATTTGAAAATACTTCAATAATTTCATTATTTCTCGATTTGTCTACTGGAATGCTATATATTTCTAATCTTTATTACTACAATGAACAATACATAAAATACCCCCATTTCTCGATGAACTACAGTGTGACATGGACAGTGCGCACTTACTGATTGGTTAGGAGGGCGGAGCTAATTTATAACGCACTACTTGAATAAATGAATGTAAACATGACGTCAAAATTAGGTCATACAGCAGACGTGTTTTCCAAAGCATGTGTTTTGTTGTTAAACATTTTATTTAATCATTGGTCTGCAGATAACACATATATATATTGTTTTAAACCATATATATATATATATATATATATATATATATATATATATATATATATATATATATATATATATATATATATATATATAATATATATATATATATAATATACATACACATATGGTTTAAAACACTTTATCTTTTGAAAAAAATCTGTAATAGTGACATTCAAGAATCATAAATGAGGAACTATTTTCTCGTTTGATTTGTTTTGTAACTTGATCACACACAAAGTAAGCTATTCGTTTAATCTAACTTATATAAGAAGTCGCAGTGCTTGTAAATACATTTAAATAAGCCCAATAAGGCTCATCAACTGATGAACGTCAAAACAATTGTCTAATGGCGAATATCAAATGCCGCCAATAAAAACACTAGAACAATTCAGTATCCAGTTTCTTTATTTAATGTCAACCTTCCATCTCGTCATCTACGCTGGAATAAATGACCCCTCTATCCTTGCCCAGACATGTTACTTTAATAGGCTACCTTCTCGGTCAATGTTATCACTTTAGTCAAACATAGCGTAAAATAAATTACTTTAAAAGGTTTCCTCTTAAAGTTTTGTCATATATTACATTTATCTGTCTGCATATAAACACTGGGCATACAAAAATGCCAGAGTATTGTATGGTTCTAGACACTCGTCTTCAATTCCTTTGGGAAGTAAATCTGGCGGAAATCATATGCTTGCAAGAATCGTATTTTGCGTAGACCTTGAAATACTCTCTACGATTTCATGCTTTTAAATTTCAGAGGAAAAATATATAGCATATGCGAAAGACCGTGTGATCGCAAGCAACTATACCAAACAAAGATAGACAAGTGGGTGCTACGATGCATCGCCTCTCTTTAGGTTATACACATTTGCATTTACAAGTTTTTGTAATATTCCTAATATTACAACTCTTGACGTTTTGCCAAATACACCGCCCAAAATAGTTACTGGCAAGGTGAAGCACTGCTAAAACATTACAGGGACTTGGTTACAACTTTGTATAAAGTTACTCATAGTTTCATTAAGTTGTAGTTTTACACCATATGTAAAGTAAGCCACATGCGTATAAATATATACAAACCAAACCTGAATGGATTTGAACTTGAATTTCTTGTACAAACGATTGAAGGATGAAATAATTATAGTTTGTTGTAAACAAAGAAAATGCATCGCAACATTAATTTGTCTCATTCTCTTCTAGTAACAATTATTTTCATTCAGCACCTGCCCAGGCAAGTTTATACTCCTATTGTAACAAGTAAAACCACGCAGTTTAAAAACGATGTTCCGGTTCCTGACGTTCATGTCTGATCTTAAAAAAAGGACAAACTTTATACATATATTGGTAAGGAATTGCCGTCTTTTCAGAGAGAGCAAGAGCATATTACATATCGATGCAAGGACGATTTCTTGAACTAAACATGAAGCGGCTCTGAATGTATTGGTCCATTACAGTTAGAAAGTTTATTTTGGCTTTATTTTGAAAATATATATGTAAATAACTTTTTCCTTGTCGAAAATTAAAGGTTACATAATTGCCACTTTATTGCAAAAGTACTGAAAGAACACATGAGCAGGAGAAGTCCTCTTAGCAGCATGATGTTGTAGTACTAAAGTACACTGTTAGCAACTGACACAATGTTTCATGTTTCTACAAAACTAAAATATTTTATCTGAGAATGATGTGGGGAATAGGCCAATAACATTAAGTCAAAGCAGGGATGAATGTCATATAACTGGGATATACGACGATATTATTTACTCCCTGCTTGACTGAGACACAACTTGCTATAAAATTCCAGTATCTAGTACAATGTGAACCCTTGAAAGATATAAATTCGCCTTTATAAGAGAAGCTTAAGCAGTTTAATTCATAATGTTTGTTTCTGATCCTATAGCGCATAACAACATGTCGGCAGTCTAGGCAAAATCATCTTGCATGAGATATTATATCAAGAAAGTTGAGACTTTTATTATACCGTCTAAATTTAATTTATTTAGCCATTTAAAGATTGGTATAGAATGTGTCGGGAAAGGCTGCAATGTATTCCAGCAAAAGTAAATTCGAAATGGCAAATGAACTTTCAATCACATGATTTTGTAAGCTATTTTTAGCTATAACGAATAGAGATATCATGAAGCCTAGGTGTGTGAACAAAGGGCTATTCATACTCATTCTAGATCAATATAATAACCTTGTATATATTAAGAACACGTCTTTACTTGTTCATGCGCTATAAATATGACCATTTTCATGCTGCATCTAAGTGAACTTAGCCCTGCCTAATCTACAAATAAATAACCAAATCAAAGAAAATAACGTTACTTTAATTCTTTCGAACATGTAATGTTTGAGAAAATGTACAAGGTATCTGTGAATGTAAGTTTGGTAAATAAATTAGGCTATCCAGATAACGTCAATTCCCTATGCAATGTGAGCTGTTTACAAATTGCATGTTAAAAAGTAAAGAATAGTACAAAAATAAATGTGTCATTCTTTTGTAATTAGGGTAACCGGGCAATAAACTGGTATCCATCTTGTTTCGATCGGTGGTCAAATTATAAATTTAATAAAAGGATCTGGATTATACTCAGGAACGTATTTAAGCAAATAACTTATGCATTTGAACACTTAAAGACTTATCTTAAATCGTGTTTTTTTTCTATTCTGCCAAAACCTTGCAGTTCTGTTTATTTCTAATTATAATATCTTTCTAACTGTTCGGCTTTGTTTTCATGTGTTTCCTATTATCCAAATGGTTTATAATTCCAAATTAATTTAGACTTTGTCAGAGTCGTTACGTAAATTACTCTTTAGTAAGACTGACACCACGGTATCGAATTACGGTACACTTTTGTTATTATTGTAGACTCTTTAACTATAACCTGCTTCTATTAAATCAGCTGCATTTGACATATTATTTACGCGTGATAATGTTTAGGTAAATAGATTTTATTGCTTAATTGCACTTTTCTATTTTTAGACGCTATAAACAAGTAATGGAAACATTAAGCTTAGTGCATGAAACAAAAACAATAATAAATTATTTTCGGAAATATGAACTAGAGAGGGTCATTTAGTACGAAGGAAAACATGCCAATTTAGGCAGCAGGATGTGTAATAGATTAGAACTGCTGTCTAAAGATATTTAGAATGTATAACGCGTGATTAGAGATAGCAAACATTGTTTCTTCTTAATTGTTTCCATGTAAGCATTATGTTGAAATAACATATACTCGAAAAAGTAATATAGAATTCTGATGACTTAAACAATGATCTTATACCTAATTAAACGTGTTATTTTTCTACTGATGACTATTGTTAAACATTATGTGTTATACTTAAATACAAGTTGTTATCTAAAATGTGTGTTTTCTTTACAGTATTAGCTGTCTTTAGGAAAAGAGGATAACTTTTCATTTAACAATTTGGAACATGTATTAAAACGACATAGAAAATCTCCATAAAATATCTAGCGACATAGCAGTTTTAAACACACACATTCCGGCACAATTTAATGAAAAGGACGTTAACGTTTAAACATCGCGGCAAAGAATAGCGTTATTTAGATTGGATGAGTTGAACTTCTTCAAGTACCCACATCGTCCATCCAGCCTACGTTCATCTCTAATGCCCTTAAATTCAGCGCTCATCAAGTCCGTACATTTTTTCTGAAAGTAAATAAATTAACGGTTCGAACCCTTATGGGTGTGTTTGTTTTAAGTTCTGTTGTTATTATATAAGTAAAATATTATTGCGATAAATATACAAACTATGTTGTTGCTAATAATAATAGTTATAATAATGATAATAATAGTAATAATAATATCCGCGACTCTTTTTGTCTAAAGTACGGCGACATCCCGGCTTAATACCTCTAATTGCACACCTGTATTTGTAATGATAAAGTTTCGTATTAAAACGTTTAGTATATGCATATTATTTTTTTATTTGGGTTTTACGGCTCACTGACACTTAATAGGTCATACGGCGCCAAAAATACTTCTAAAATATGTCAATAAGATATTTAACAAATGATGTAGCCTGCAGGTCTATTTACAGTATTATATAACATTTTGTGTATAATGCATATTTATGTGTGCAATGTTAAACATAAATACATGCGACATATCTCATTGATTTAACTGCAAATTTTAATAAATAAAAGTTATAACTAAGTAAGTTATCGCCACAGACACGAGCACTTTTTTCGATGACAGTTTGTAAATGCAGGATGCGGTAACTACACGGAAGTCATATAATGAAGAGACAAGACGAATCCTTCCATGACCATCCGTCGAATATTGGTTAAAAAAACTAAACTTAAGAAGATGTAGTACAAAATCAGAAATTATAAACATAAGCTAATAAAAATATAAATGTTTGATGTAAAAATAATTTTTAATAATATTTTGAATTCATTCTTAAGAAACCGTACCAATGAACTCATTAAACGATGCTGGTTATTTTACTCGATGTTTTAATATATCCGATGTCGAGACGTGCTGTTAAATTATTACAGATAGTGTCAGCCACTGACTACCTTAATCTGATTCAACTATGCTTCTTACATTAGAGCTTAAAACGTTTACAAGTAAAGATCGCACCTGTCGAATCGTTTCACAAAATTTATCGTTTTCAAAATAAATTACAGAGATAAACGCTCTTCATAACTAAATAAAAGAGAAGCTGGCAAAGCGCAAACAAGACGTAAGCCTTTTGTTATGTTGTAATAATTAAGGTAATGCCAAATGATATCTCGATGCTTATTTCGAGACCAATAAAAACAGGTGATGACGTCATATAGCACAGGGAACATATCGATTCATTCATCTTAACGTCGAAGTCCTACTATTTTTGTGCATCATTATTGTGAATACCTGTAAAATAGTTCCGTGAGGTATGGAATGATTTTATCATATCAATGCTGCATTATGTTTTAAGACAGTTAAAGATGTATAGAACAATCATTGATAAATATTTCTATGTAACAGGATTTAAAATAAACCATCTAATTAGTTAAAGTTTTAATAACAACTTAGGCGCGTTAACTGTAAAGATTCTATTTACGTTCAGAAAGGGTCATAAACCAGATGGAAGTATAAAGAATATAATAAACTATTAATATATCGCCATTTAAACAATGTCTCTCATTGTATTAAAATGACTTAACAGAAAGACACGCAGTTATTCTGTTTTATGTGCTCTATCCATCGCCAACTCAGTTAGGCTTGGTAATACTTATTAATGGAAATACGTTTTACATTTATACACACTACAGAATAAATGTTTGCGACTTATTTAACCACAGAGAGTTGATGTTGCGAGGTACTATGTCGCTAAAGTTGTATAGTTTTGAAAAGCAAAGTATTGTAAGTTCGACGTATCTTGTACATGATGCCATAAACACATATGGACATGCACGTATGATTTCTTGTGAATGCCAAATCTCGCATGCATTTTGAAATATCTGTATATAAAAATATGATGTTTGATAGGTTATGCATTTCTTACATCAGCAGACTAGTGTTTATATTTTCAATACGTTTTTACAGCGTTAAAGATATAAAAAGTCCAGACTGATATACTATTTTAATAGTAGAATATTGTCGAGTATGCATGGGTATGCACGTTCACCCACTAACGCACCAGGGCAACAACGAACACTTGCGCATACACACTTCTTCAAGTCATTGTTTAAATGTATGAAGGCCTAGTAAATGATTTTATGTTAACGAAACGTCCATGCTTATTGCAAAAATAAATAAATAAAATGAGAATATATAGCAAAAATTTACGTCCCTCCACCTGAAATTAAAAATTCAATATTTTTGTTATGATTTATGCAAACGTTAATTAGTTCTTGAGTTGGGCTTTTAAGGGCAATAGCGATCATTGTATAACTCCCGATCAAAATTCAATGTGTATTACTGGTGTGTAGAGTAAGACTCTTAAAACTTTTCACATCTAAAATTCCTGTCCTGGAAACTCCACACTAAGGTCAAACACGGTCATAAATCAGACCCAAGTGTCCCTACAAAGAATGAATAAAGCGGTTAAATCTTATCGATTACATGAATGCCTTTCAGACCAGTAAACAGCCATATACGATCCATTGCTGTCGCATTGATATTGTGACCCCAGAGGAATGTCCATTGTAAGAATGTTCTTTTAACCTATATAGTCTTATTTAATTTCCATTTTTCTTGCATTACATTGATGGCGACAACGAAAATAGTTCCGATATTCATATAATTATACGTTGTGCGGAATGAAAGTTTGCCTTATAGTAAAATACCAACAAAACTCAATTTTAATTCGTATTTAATTAATTGAACAATCTCTCATGTTAAATAAACTTAAATTTCCATTTGTTTGATTCGTTATCATTTTAATTAAATAGTGTAACTCTATCGCTATCAGAACCCTTGTGTCTACAGTATATTAGGGAAACTTGTAAAGCAACAACATACTTGTAGATTAAATACAACATGATTTAATTTATTTTAATTTCAACTTCTTTGTCCACCTAATTCCTGCTGTAAAAGCTTCAAATCGCAGAGTATTGTGTCAATTGTCATAATGTGCCATAAATTAAAACAAACCAAAGCCAAATGGCGATGGGTGAACATCGTCATAAAATATAAAATCTTATTCATCACAATAATGGTCTAATAGACACAATATAATTACTTTGGACACCCCCACCACTACAGTTTCAGCAGTGTTTTGTGTTTAAATAATCTTACAAAATACGTATTTACACATTATAACGTATGTTCACACTGTATATATTTATACATTAAAAATGATAGTTTACGCTTTTTCCTTACTGATTGTCTTTAAAATACAATTGTCTGATGAAAATAAAATTGGACTAATCTTTGTTCCGTTTATCCTCGGCAAGTTGTTAATTGAAAGTATCGGTACCCTTATGTTTGACTTTAGTACAATAACATTGTGATCCTCCAAACAACTTGTTTGATCAAGTAATACAGATTTTGTACCGTAAGTAAAAAAAATGCGGGTCTAAGGGTATTGATTTGAACTATATATCTTGCGGAAAACGTCATTCATACCATTAAAATAAGGTAAGAACAATAAATGGACAAATTCTCTACTTAATTTATTTAATACATATATTTTAAAATCTGTTGAAGTACTCATAGGACCTAGTCTTTTTTTATAATTTTAACCTTACTAAATGAACACACTGTACGATCACAGCTAACCGCAGCGTTATCTTCTAATAGATAAGAGTTATTTATTTTTATTTTATTCTAAATAATATATATACACATCTACATATACACGTTTGTATTCGCTATTACCAGTAAAGAGTTGTCTCCATTGCTCACAGCTACACCGCTGGATTTTGTACTACCATCCACAAACACACGAAGCTTGCTGTCTGTAAATTGGTAAAATTCCAAGATAGGAAAATATGTTCTCGGAAACGTTATTGTGCGAAGAATTCCCAATTTTTTGTATGACTACGGCTAGGAGTATGTCCCAGTTACATTGCTGTTTCCACAGATCTCCAATCATAAGCGTGGCCCATACTGTGACCTGACTCAACAATTCGACTAGGTCAAATATTCTTGTCGACTGTTATAGAATAACACGTGTTGTAATTAGCTCTGATGCAGTTGTATCTCACCTCACACCAAGAACTTACGTTTTATCAGATTCAAGAATGCCGTCTGTTGCTGTCATGGCTTTCAAAGCGTCTCTATAAGACACAAACGCACCTTCTCACACGCACGTAAATTCTGCTTTCTCCATCAGCTCATGAGTTTCCTGGAATTACTTTTGTAAGTCTCACTCATGGCAAAAGCTGAACAAAAGGTGAACAAGGAGCACTTAATAATACCGCCTTGAAAAGGTACTTTACTAACAGGGTGCTGGGTTTCGTTGGATTCATGCCTTCGATGAAACCACACCGCACATGCTATTGGCACCGGTAAGTAAACAAACGTGTACTGTTGATGCAAACATACTGTTCGATGAAGGTGCAAATAAATCTTTTATATCTTTTATAGCCTGCTAAGGAAGACTGGAACTTGTCCGACATAGAACAGACGTTGTAAATTTTGCAACGTTCGGTGACAAATCCACGAAAGTTTGACATATGGAAACCGCTACTGTGTAGGTTGTAACACTAACTAGTACTTGCTATATGCTGACCCTGTCGCCGATAGACTTACCACTCAGTAGTAAATGCTATAGAGAAACCGCTGACTTGTCGTACATAGGGGTTAACCTGACCCTCCCAGTAACTGATGATAAAACATTTGAGATTGCCTTGTTGATAGGTATTGACCTTTACCGCCAGTATGTACAGAACAGAGTAGTGGAACGAAATCGTCCAACCACTGGGCAAATCAAGAGGGATACAGAAGATTTTGGTGAGGTCTGAATCAAGATCCATTGAAGTTTATCGCAGTATATATATATATTCTATGGAGTTCTATGAAGGCAGTTCCAGAGGGCTGCTGTCTAACTAGAAAAGCTCTTAATTGTCTCACTTTGATATCCAAATAATAAAAAAAAATCATCGCTACAACTTTTCTTTTGCACATTATCAGCGACATCAGCGTGAGGCAAGATTATGTTGTTTAGGCTGTCAATAATTGAAACCTTACTTGTTATGACATCATCGATGCTTGAAACTCTGGTAAACTGGCATCATGTTTCCTAAATACTTTTTTTGTAACTGCGACAAACAAAGCTACTTTTAGAATGCTTTTTTAAATACTCACTTAGTACTATGGTAAACTATAATGCATGCTAATGGAAAACAATGTCTAAAGAATATATTAAAACTAAATTTTATACATACTAAGACATAAAAGAAACCAATTGATGTAAATAGAATCTTCCGTGGCAATCATATTTTCAAAACATTTCAGGATATCAAATTCTTTGTATGAGTGAATGTTACAAAAACGACATTTAAAAATAAAACAAAGGGATCAGTGTAAAAAAATCTAACTTTTTACTCAGCTTGCCGTTAGATTGTTTGGCATAAGTAATGCAAAATGTATCAATCTAATTTAAATGGGATAATGAATTATTTAACCTGGTTCCCAGCCTCTATATGAAATATCCTTCAACTATACAATAAATGAAGTAATACGTCATAAATAGTTATAAATAGTTGTTCGTCTTAGAGGCATAATATATTTTAAAAATGATGTATTTTCACAAACACCCGCAGTTATGCAGTATTTGTATTGGAATTAAAATATGATTTGACGTCCAGTAAAATTTGATCAGAAAATAAAACTATATTTCCTGTAACAATATTATCAACAGAAGGTAAACACTAAGGGCATAAATAAATCGGACACCAAGTATATAACAGTGGTCTGACAAGGTCTGTATTATTATGATTTATTTCAACTTATAAACCCAGACAAGGCCTTAAGCCTAAGAACAAAAAGATTTTATATTTTAACTTAAGATTCTTAAGTGTTCTATATTATCAAGCATTATCGTGTTCAATTTTAATATTGCAGTAACAACTAGGAAGAATATATGACAAAGTCATGTGGCATTGAAACATATACCAGACCATGAAAAGGCACAGGACAAAGGTATTCATATGCAATTCAAATGTAAAAGTAAGAACAAATTTGTGATGAGCCATTTAGCAAAACGAGCAAACCTAGCAATTACCGCTTTGGAACGGTCAGTCGGCAAAAAAGACCAATTGGGGTGCTTAAACGGGTTTTATAGAGCTATAACCTCGGGTTTCTCAAATGCATGGGTTTCTAAAATGCAAGCAATGAACAGAAAACCGATCTATGTGTCCATGCGCTGACGTTTTCTTTTATATGTTATGAAGAAAGTAGTGATGTCATTGAAAAATAATCCTGTACAAGTTCAACATGCACTTTATGTTTATATTATTTACCACGTACTTTCTGCATTTGCTATTTAATGAATGTGGTTCTGTTATTTGTTATTAATAATCTTAAAATATAGTCATTTATATACAGCCAATAGTACATACATTTTACTGATAGGGGAATAGAAAAGAGTTTTAAGCTAGACAGCCCTAAAGAAGGAAGCAGCTTGAGGCATTACTTCCTGGAATTAGTGTATTTTGTTTATTGCTTTGATTCTTATTTCTAAGATTGCTATTCTCAGAGAGGCAATCTGTGGTTGCTCCGATTTTGTCTTTTTATTCCCTTCTTTAGTGGAACACGTGTATTTGATCTAGAAACAGATGGAATTGTAACATTAACAATACTATTTTGCAGCATAGTTTAATATCAAGGTTGATAAGGAATATTTTAAATGATTCAAAAGTATAATGTGTGTAGTATTAAAAATCCATTTGGTGTCTAAAATAATGTTCTCCATTCTGGCTTTAAAACTAGGTGCACAATGAACTTTCCAATCCCAGAATTGAATTATTCATCTTAACAAATATATTTTAATAACACAGTCGAATAAACACCTTGTAATTTAGTGATAAATACTAGGGAATTTGAAGGAGAAAGGCCATGGCAAAGTATGTTTGCTAGGTTACATACCATCGTAAGGGACTACCAAACTTCAAGGAACCTATATACACATGCTCATTAGCTGGAAATATTTATCCGATGCTACCCGACAGTGTACATTTAATAAATAAAATTAATAGAACATAATCCTTGTTTTCATACCTTATGTATAATTAATTCTTGAACGCATGCTAATTCAAAATCCTTATTGAAACACTACATAAATTATAAAAAGGACACATCGTGAAAGATTCAATTAAAACAACAAACATCGAATCATCTAACAAGCACGATCTGTAGTTCTTCTAAATATAGATGCAGAAGTCTGAGAGCATTACCCGGATGATGATTAAAACGTCAATTTGTTTTCTTATTAACAAAAAACAATTTAAATTAAGCGACTCCAGATAACTGAAATACTGCTAGTGGGACGAAAAACTCGATAGACAAATTTAAATTACCTTATTATTTAGACTTATATTTTTATTGTTTTTGTTATTTTAGACCTCCTTATTTTCTTTCTGATATTACAAACTACAAATTAACAATTTCTTTTGTGCGTAAAAGTAATGCTAACACAAAGTTTTAAATATGTCATATGTGCACATGTATTCATACACATGTGTTTCAATTATTTCTTACTCATTAGTTTAGTTGGTTTCTATCAGAATAAGGTACATGTATTAAAGACAAGTTAATCAACGTCTTCTGTGTCGTTCTGTTGGATATGTTGGATAGATTTTATTAAGGAAAAGCACAATTTATAACTTTGAATTCGAGTCACTTTTTTGTTATTTTCCAGTGTGTTACCTCGTGTGAACTTATACATCACTATAAACTTAATATGTAATGAAGAGATATAGTGACAGAAAGGGGAAAGGGATTGATGACCTATTGTAAAATTCCAGACCTGTTTCATTAAACGTTTTTGCTGTTGTTATTAAAGCTGCATCTAGTATACGTTTTGAGTATTTTAAGGTAAAAACAAAAACAAAAACATAATGTTTGATTTAGCTTTCGAAGCTGCCATGAAACTGTTAAATATCTAAGGAACATGTAAATACGATGCCTAGAGAAGGTACAATGAGACTACCTAAACCTTTTCGACCTCTGCACAATCATGGTAGATTATTTACAAGTTTAACCAAAATGATATACAAAGGTCACATGACTGTTGCCCGACATGATATTGACATTTCGCTCGTTTTATAAAGTTGTCCATATGAATATTTCTTTCTTCACATAGATCTGCCCTGAAAAATAAGAAGTCAAAAAAAAGTTTATATTGTTTAATGATAGAAAAGTGAATAGCAAAACAAAAGAAGTAAATGTAAAAATTTAAATAATTTAATTCTAGGCATCTTTCTCCTGTAAAGATTTTAATAATATATAGTAAAAATGACGTAACCAGCCGGTAAAAGTAGACTGTTGTGTTACATTATGAGTACAACTGCTCAGTTATGTGTTCAATGTTAAAAATGCATACATAAGACATATCATATCCTCTTGTTATTAAATGCATTTTTACTATGCAATTATTGCTGCTCGACTTTAAGGAATTGTCACCCGCACCGTGCACATTTTCTTTATTGACAGTTCATAAATACAGGATACAATTACGAGTCACATTGTAGAGAAAGAAGACGGAGCAGCCCATCATCATCTTCCAAGTCTTAGTTGATAGATAGTGATGGAAAAGTAACCTTAATACTTAACTTTAACAACAAGTTGTACGAAATCAGAAATAATAAACTAAAGCTTACACTAATATTATAGTTTGAGGACAATATGAATTTTAATGATGTTATAAATTCCTTCCTCAGAAAACGACTGCATCAAACTCATTGAAAGATGCTGGTTATTTCACACCACGACAATATATCTCCGACGCTTTCGTGCTGTGTTAAATTGCTAAAGATAGTCTGAGCATCAACCAGCGACTACCCTTATCTGCTTAAACGATGCAGAAATGAACTAACTATTTGTGTTTATCACATCTGTCAAATCTTTACACAAATTGTATTATTTTAGAACCTATAAAATTATAGAGACTTCATAAAAAGTAAGTGTTGCTAAAGCAAATGCTATCTCAATGCTCACTTTGATTATTCACATTTTATATATACATGCACATGTATAAAGGACTAGTACACTTTCTCTATATATTGATGAAAGGCCTGTGCGTACGACACTTATATTGGGCATGTTTAATGTAAAGGTAGTAGTTCTTGAGTTGAGATTCATAGGTGGAAAAAGCGAGCATGGCACTGTATTACTCCTAATAAAATTTTTATGTTTTTCATTGGTGTGTAAGGTTAGACTCCAAACAACGTTTGACGACTAAGCATCCCGTCCTAGCAATAGGTAAATAAGAAAAGGTCCTATCAAAAATTTTACAGATATTTAAATTTTATCTACCAGTAGACAAAGGCAAACAAGGTAAATGCAAATGTGACAAAAACACAGAGACGAGACATAACACACATAAAGAAAAACTATCAGTTACCGCCTTGGAACGGTCAATCGGCAAAAGGGCCAACTGGGGTGCTTAAACCTGGTTTGTGGAGCGCTCCAACCACGCACTTCCTGAAGGTTTTTCTAACAAAAAACAGTGTTAATAAACAATATCCCGTCAAGGTGAGACAACTAACAGTAAGCACCTGCATCGGGAGTTAAAACAGATACAATGAACTTATATACATACATAACAACTAGCAACAAAATAAACTATAAACATATGTACAGTATGTACAGTAGATAAAAGCCTCGGCAACGTAAAAACAAAAACTCCAAAACGAGAGATCAGTTTGAAATAAAACAGCCCATGCGCTGATATATTATAAGATATTATAGGAACAAATAAAACAGCCCAAGCGCTGATATACAAGTCACCTCTTAGGTCAAACACTGTTATAAATCAGATCCAAGTGTTTCTATAAAGTATGGAATAAAGTGGTTAGTTCTTAGCGATTACATCAAGGCCTCTCGAAGCAAAAAACTTTCATACACGATTCAAATCAAACTATTACTGTCCCAGGAGGAATGTCAATTGTCAGATTTTTCCTTCAAGCTATATAACCTAATCTGGCCTTATTTCCATTTTTTTAAATTGATGTCGACAACATAAAAAATATGCGAGTATTTCCTAAGAAAAGAGAGTTACTAACGAGTGATAATAATGTATGTCAAAGGTACAAATTCAATTAAGCAATGTTAATATAAAAATCGGAATACATTCCTTTTTTGCATATGTTCAGTACACTAATATAGAGATAATGGTAAATGCGGAGAATAGGAAACTTTATCTTGTAAATGGAAAAAGTGTTTATCTTTGCTAGCTAAACACATTTAATGACATGTCTGTCTACACGGCCATACCTTTCTGCCTGATTACCACTAAAAACCAAAATTCACCAATGAGAAGATTTTGCTTTTATGTGTTTTGTCCTTAAATCGGTTTCCGTACAAATACTTTCCAACAGTTTCTTTTTCAGGTCGTCAAACTGAAATCCACATCAACACGATGCTCATATTATAAATGGATAAACAGACAATCAGTCAAGTTCGAAATGTTGCATGTATATTTTACGGTTAAGATTTTAGTTCCGACAGATTACAAACAGTGTGTTTGAAAGCCTATCTGCCCAGATTCTTCATGCACTTAGTAGTAGAAGCAGCAGCAACACTAGCAGCAGTAGTACATGTAGTAGTGTTAGAAGTAGTACTAGTGATTGTTAGTAGGAGCAGTAGTAGTTGTATAAGTAGTAGTGGTAGAATTAGAAGAAAAGATAGATGTAGTAAAATAAGAAGTATTATTAGAAGTACTAGTATAAACAGCAGTAGTATTACCGTTATTATTAGTAGTAGTAGATGTAGTACTAACATTAGTAGAAGCAGCAGCAGCAGCAGCAGCAGCAGTAGTAGTAGTAGTAGTAGTAGTTGTAGTAGTAGTAGTTGCAGTAATAGTAGTAGTAGTAGTAGTAGTAGAAGTAGTAGTTGTAGTAGTAGTAGTAGTTGTAGTAGTAGTAGTACCAGTAATAGTGGTAGTAGTAGTTGTAGTAGTAGTAGTTATATTAGAATTAGTCGAAATAGTAGATGATTTCCCATAATGCATTGTTGCTTTACAAATGTGTCGAAAGATTGGCGCTTGTAATATATAGGTACAACTCACCAAAAATAAACTCAAAACAAGACGATTTTCATAGACTTTTACATATGTGCACATAGTTAATTCTACATAATTATACAGCTTGTACAAAATAAGAAATGCAAGGCAATTTCTTCTGTGATTTATGTCAGCATTGTTCTCATATATCAAATATAATTTCCTTAAATGATTTCCATAAAAATGTGTGTTTTAACAGCATCATTAAGATGAAGATCAAATTACGTAGTGAAAACAAGGAGACACTTTCAATACTATGATTCATATTTGAAGAACTGGACACTTTTATTACTTGTTATAATTTTAAAAGAAAATACAAAACTGCCGATTTGTTTTTATAAGACAGACAGACAGACAGACAGACAGACAGACAGACAGACAGACAGACAGACACAGTGAATAACAGACAGACAGAAAGACAGAAAGAAAGACAGACAAACATTCAGACAGACAGACAGATAAAGACAGACTGACGAAAAGACAGATAGATGAACCAATGGATGGACAGAGTGACAGACAGAAAGGCAGACAGGCGGACAGACCGACCGTCAGACAGATAAACATACAGAACGTAAGACAGAGGGACAGACGATCGAACAGACACACTGACAGACGAACTGACTGATGGACAGAGTGACAGACAGAAATACATGCGGACAGAAAGACCGACAGATAGATAAACATACAACATTACAGACAGATAGACAGACGGACGGACGGACAGACAGATAGGCGGAAAGAAAAGACGACGGACCGACATACAGCTGGACAGACGGGTGTACAGGCTGACAGGCAGGCAAATGGACCAACATACATGTATATTTTAAAAAACCTATAGGCCAAAAACAGCCTGGCATACAAACTGTATATAGTTTACATATGAGCTGTCTTTGATAAAGAATTCACTAGTATTAAACAACGATTACAACAATACGACTTCTCTTATGAATAATAACGATATATTTTTACTTTAAATTCTTAATATTGCAGAATGTTCAGTCAATTAACCCAATGTGTTATAAACTGAAAACAGAAACATAATTTGAAGATGTGTGGCCTTAATCATTAAGTATATGTTATTATTTCTCATTTATGGTTTAATTAAAACAATATCGTACTTTTTAAAAAGAACTATAAAGTCTAACTACGGTATGAATAATTTAACAAAATATGTCTTACACACTGTAAAGTATTATCTTCACATATCGGTGCATTTAAAAATTAGTATTTTACATTGTAACCATCCATACAAATTGCTTTGTCATTTCTTGTCTCTTACTCAAAGATCACGGGTCCAATCTAACTAACCCATTCACGTGTCTTTTTCCACCAATATTTCAATATAACCATAATTGTGGTACGATGATAAAACAAAACAAGGAAACTGTCTTTTCAAGGTCCTTATCTAATCAAATCAAAACATCCAAATAAAATGCAAAAAGTAAAATGGGCAATTTAAAGTTATCATTTTCTATATCAAAGATAAGACACTGTTGCAAATTTCAATTCACAAAATTAATTTACCTACAGCGAAGCATGTTTCTAATAACATAGAACGTGGCATTTCATGCTGACCTTTCTTTTAAGCACGCATACTTAAAGCCGTTCTGTCTCTGGTAGATAAGTAAATGTTTATGTAAATGTTTGAATAAAATGCCATTGGCATCATCAGTTAACGTTTTCACAAACACGTTTTGTAAACATAACATGATGTAGTTCCTCGCGATGTTATACACTTTAAGTTAAATTGATGAATAGATGTCTTCAAAATGCTTTTGCTAATTATTTTTTGGATTTTCTGGAATGCAATAGCTTTAACATTAAAAATTCTAAATTTGCCCATTTTACCGTATGTTCGGTACTTATGTACAATCTTTGTCATTCTAGAATCGCATTATTATTATTATAAAATGTGCACGTATTACCGCACCGAATTACTGTCCGGTGCCTCTGACAATTTTTTAATGTTTTGTGTTAATAGACATTATTCTCATGTCCACTTTTTTTATAAAGGGACGCTACTCTTAACTATTGTTTGTTTGTTTATTGGGTTTATCGTCCCACCAACAGTATTCCAGTTATCTGGAGACGGTGTCCACTTGAAGCAGTTATAGTGCTGCCATCACTGTGTATAACATGCCGTGAACACCTGGCATGATACCACACCCAGTCACATTATCCTGACACCGGGCCAACCAGTCGTGGAACTACCCTTATATTTGCTTGAGCGTTAGCAAGGGAGCTATACCACTACCATTTTTAACGACATTGGTATGTCGCGGCCCGAGATCGAACCCGGGTCCTCCCGTACCTGGAGCCGACGCTCTACCGATTGCGCTACCAGGTCCGGTCTAAACTATTTAGATAGTGTCGTTACAAATGTTAATATGTCCAACGTTTTATTCAACTTGAATTAAGATTGCTTCGCATAAGGTGTAAAAACAAAATGATTTTTTTTTTCATTTACATTTACAGCCTATATAAGAAATAATTTTTTAACCATGCAGTGAGAGAACTCATAACTAGAACTTAGAATAACTATATGACTCTTAAACAGTCATAAATAGTTGAACATCTTAGAGACATCATATATCTTAGAATCGACGTACATCTGTACCCCCGCAGTCATGCAATATTTATATTGAAAATAAAATATTATATGCTATACATTTACATCTAATAAGACTCTATTTCCTGATACAATATTGTCATCTGCTGGGTATACACGAAGGTCATAAATAAATTAGACGCGAAGTGAAAGCATTTTGCCAACGTCTGTCTTGTTATCATATAATACATATTCTAAGCACAGCCAGTCCCTTTATACTAAGAAATTACGAATTATAAATCTTAAAAGTGATGCTTAATGTCCGACTTTAACTTGTTCAATTTAATTATTGCGGTAACAAAAAAATAAAAGTACTCTACAATAGTACTATATGACAAAGTCCTATGAGCATTGCAACATATACCAAACTCCGAAAAGGCCCAGAACAAATGTATTTCACATGCAAGCCAAGCAAAAAGTAAGAACAAATTTGTGATGAGTCATGTACAAGTTCAACATGCACTGTACGTTTATATTATTTAACACGTACCATAAGCATGAACGTTTTAACGTATGTGGTTCAGTTATTTGCTAATTAAAGCATGTAGTCATTTATATAGATCCGTTAGTCCATACATTCCACGTAGAAAACAGTTAAAATCTAAATATCCTTAAAGAAGGAAGCAGCCTGAGAAATTACTTCCTGAAATTAGGGTACTACGTTTATCGCTTTGATTCTTATTTGCTAGATTGCTATTCTTACAGACAATATTGTGATTGCTCTGACTTGGCTTCCTTCTTTAGAGGGGTGGGGGTGGGGCGTGGATTTGATTTGTAACTTTTTTTCTGACCGTCCTTGGAGAGATTTGTCTGCTTAGCGTAAGGGTATTTTCCCATTCCTATCCCTTTTTGAGTAATTTTATCCTAAGTTAAATTGAATTGTTTACTTTAAGTATAAGTTCAGTATCATTTAATGTTGTGGTTGGGTCGAAAAAAATGTATTATTAAGCAAATTCTATGTCTTTAACAAACTACCCTTCTGGGTTTTGAAACTAGGTGCACACTAAATTTACTTAGCAAGCGCAGTGATGTCGAATCCCAGAGTTGTTTAATTATAAATATCAACAAATATATCTTAATAACATAGTTGAATGGACACAATTTAATTTGGTGGCAAAGAAAAAGGTACCAAAGAAAAGGGAGAATAAATATGGCAAAGGATTTTTGCTAGAATAATTCCCATTGTGAAGTACTTCCATCCTTCCAAGAACCTATAAACAAAACAAGTATCAATCGGCTGCAACACTCTTTAAGGTGGTATCTACAGTTTGCCTTTGTCATCTATGATTAATAAGAATCTTACATCTGTTTTGGGAAATGTTGGCATAAATAGTGTATACACTCTTGCTTAGTCTAAAAAAGACGATTTTAATCACCACTTTTATTGTAAAACAGAACACATCGTGAAAGATTCCCTTTATATGTTTACTTTCCAAATCTAAAAGATAAAACGAGGTGCAATTCTGTTAAACCTAGGTACCGTCATCAGTGCTGAATCAGATGGTCATATAACGTGATAGCAAAAGTAAAGGGTCATGGAATTTCAATATCTAACAACATCTTATGATTTTTAGAAACAGACAGCTGGTCCTTTGTGTCGTATACCACCGTTTATAGCATAAGTTCAAATCTATATATCAACTTAATATTGTTATTGTTCTGGTTATTTTATGCATATCTCCCTCTTGGGATACAAAATATAAATACACAATTTCATGTTTTTGCTTAAAATAAAAGCTAAATCAGAGTCTTACAACAGTTTTATTTTTCCTATTATTGACCAACCTGCGAGTTCTTTCTTAAAAGAAACCAATTATCCAGACAAATAAGCACAATTTACAATTTTGTGTTCGAGTTAATCCTTTATTTTCTTTTAGCATGTTACCTAATGTTAAGTCATGGATCTGAATATATAATTCAGTTGGGGGGTGGGGGGGGGGGAGGGGGGGGAGGGGGGGGGGGGCAGAGTGACAGGTTGCAAAGTGATCAAAATAAATAATTATATTATATCCTTGTAAATTATATCAATATTGAATTATTGACAACATTTGTACGATCCTAACCTACCCATCACGATTTGCGGAACAGAGTTTTGTAAATGGATGCATATATTTGTTAGTTTTTTTTCAAGCAATAACACATAGAATATATGATCTACATAAAAAAATTTTACAGACTTGGAATGGCTGTGCAACATGTTATTTTTTCGTATTTGATGGCAACCCCGTCTCAAAGAATTATAAAGTCACTTTTTCCCCTACACCTTCAAATCACTTAGAAAAACATCACTTCTCACTTGCTTCAACTTGTATCTGTGAAACCAACTGAACAATAAAATTCCCGTTAATTAAAATTCTCTGTAAAATAAACAGTTATTTTTTAAGCATAAACTTTTAACAAAAGACAGCACTTAAGTTCACGCTTTTCCGTTAGAAAAACAACCTGTTTTTCGAAAGTAAGTGAACACTTCGTCAGGCTGTGGTTCCGCTGTTTTACAAGGGTTTCTGTTTGTCATCTTCACATAAGTACATTATAAAGAAACAAAATAAGGTTCTGTAAAAATTGAGTATTTTCTTCTTCTTTTATATTGATTTGAAGTGCATTTGTATTTATATCATTAAATGTAAATTATTATAAGTTAACACTTCAATCGGTAATACATTCAATTATGTTTCTTTAATTGTACGTCACACAAGGTACATATGTATTTTTATTAAAGAGTTTTAGCACACATATAAACGATGTTTGGCTATTTTTGGATTTTCTTGACATCGGGGTTTTCATCACCAAAATGACATCACGTTTTGTTCCATGACATAGTTATTTTTTCCATTTCAAAGACAACCAGTACCAAGAAGAAATCTTAGATACTTTGATTAAAGCAGTAATATTTAGAGTGACTATGATTTTTCCAAACAAAAATCGTACAACATTTCTTGTCATAAACTTACGCTTATGTATAATAATTAAAAATATTCAATTTTGATTTAAGATTTAATGTTTGTTGACGTAAGTATTGGCCTTTTCCCAATTTGTGCCTGACATCATAATTAATCAGACTATACGGATTTTACGGATGTATATAGGGTACTATCCCATGGCATTATGACAAATTGTAAAATCACAGCTCGACATACACCTATTACGGTAGCTAAACAACTACTTAAACAGCAACACACGCCTAACTTAATTGAGGGTATGAAAGGGAAAAGTGAATTTTATCAATACCAATATTTCGAAACAATTGTCATTATGAATTTCGGTTACCGTTTGCAATTCGGCAATCAATTTTTCAACTTGCGCTGTCAATAAACAATCTTATGTATATTTGTAGAAACGAGGACCTACGATGTTGGCTCAGATTTCATTCCGTTCTACAGATTGTGATCCACGAGCAGAGAATAAGGAAGAGATACACGAACAGTAAGCGAACATGTCATAAATATGCAACCCCGCAAGCCTAATATGGATCAACAACGAAATATAATGAGTTAATATGTGTGAAAATATAGCAATTATATCAACACAACAATGAATAAAATACAATATCCTTTTGTATAATTTAATAAGAATGAATATTTTAGGAATAGTTTCTGGTATTAAGGCCTGACTGACTAATTTATTTTAGGGTCAGTACATGCATTCGTATTTCATCGTGACCCCATCATGTTGCCCAAGCAAGACTTAAAGACGTTTAACCAAAGTGCCGACACTGGGCCCCTACCAGGTATCCAATTTCTCGCACCTATTTAAACAGCTAAAGAGAAAGAAAATGGCTGGTTTTCGTATTTTTTCTTTGTCATAACATAAGGTAAATATTGATGTTTGTGGACTTCACTGCCTATTATTAAACCTAGATTCACTTTATTGATGTAAAACATTGGACTCCTATTTTACCCCAAATATGAGGTACTTAACTTAATGTTTGGTGTCTGTAAAACCGGTTTAAGCAGCCCGGTCGGTCCATATTGCCGACTGACAGTTCCAAGGCGATAACTGTCGGGTTTGCTCTTTTTGTTTAATGACTCATCAAAGATTTGTTCTTAAACATTTGGCTTGCATGTGATGCGCGAGGCCCGACCACCCTAAACCATTCCCCTTATTATACATTTTGTATAGGTATTAAGGCGTTCGCCCTGTCAGTAAAGATGAATTATCTGTTTAGATTTGTTTTTCAGCTGTACCTGAGAAATTATCTCCTAAGAATCAACTGTAGATGTTTGTGATAAAGGACCTGGCATTTTCATCATTATCCCGTCCATGGAAGACCTAATACTTATAACGGATATCGTTGTTTAAATAAATTACAAATATTATATTGTTTTTTGTTGTGTGTGTGCATTTTGTGATATTTTAGAAGACATAGCGTCGTGTCAGTTAAGGAAACACTTCTTGAGAAAGATAAGCAAAACATGTTTTGAGATGCAATACAATGAGATTTTGTTTATGTGTTTTGCTTAAATATGTTTTTCTCTATCTTGATGTATTGTCAGTTTCAGTCGGGGCCACTTTTATCAGATATATCAAACAAAATGGTACTACAATGAAGGTAAAAGAAATTACTTGTTTCGATCCTGTTAACATATTTTGCGTTTAGATTACGTCAACGCCACAATTTTACGTATGCCTTTAAAGACGCCTATATGCATTTATGTCTTTTACTAACACATACACATATATCATATAGCGTATTATTGAACTTAGGTAACAATACAAAATAATATAAAATAGCAAAAATAAATCGGTTGTAATCTATTGTACACCAGGACACACATAAAGAACAGTGAGGAAGACAATCACCGTCACGATATATTTTTTCAATCTTTGATGTGATGCACAGGGGGGACAAAAACTACCTGTAATGTTGGCAAAGAAAACGCAAGTACGCATGGGATTCGCTAAATAAATATATAAATATATTTCGTTCTTAGCTATCTGTTCTGAGAAAAATGCATCGCTGCTTTGTAATGCTTTGAAACGATAAAGTGTATTTCTGTAGATCGAAAAGTGTGTACTGCTGGAAACAGAAGCAATAAAAAAACTTGCTTCATTTTGACCCAAATGGCACTAGAGAAAACTTGAAATAGTATAATCTTGTTTATATTTATATTCATATGTGCAGGTGAACTATTTTGAACGATGATAGTCTACATTAACACAAACGGGTATTGCTTATGGCTAGGATTGAGGTATGTTTGAGCGTTGTTTACCAAACAGCAAGATAATTTGTCTAGAAAATTGAAATTTTGATAGGACCTTTTCTTATTTTGAAGCTTTTATTCAAAAGCGTATTATAAATATGCTTTGCTTTTATGTTTGGACATCAGAAGTGTTGGAATTCCTCTTTTTGTGTAAATTAACATAAACAATTTAGGCAAGACATACATTCTGATTGCAAGTTAGATGTCATCTAGTGATATTTGAAAACTCCTTCTAATTAAAAATACAAACTTGCAAGAACCTTGAAAAGTTATTATTTTGACCCAATGTCCATGTTTTTAAGAAGCGTTGCCATCATTTCGCTTTGATTGACTTCAAAATGCATTCTGATTATGAGCTATGTAAATGTTCTTATATTCCAACATAAGAATTTTTGAAATAAATGTAGTAAAATATTGAACGGGAAAACCATCAGCATTTTCTGGTATTTGTTAATAAACAAAAGTTACGATATTTCAATCACATGTCGTTTAGGGCAAATAAATAATTCGATATTTAGTTTATTTTTGTCTGAGCATACACACACGCGCGCATACGCACACGCACACACACACACACGCACGCACACACGCACACAGAGGCATGCACGCACGCAGGCATGCATGCAGGCAGGAAGGCAGGCTTGAACATACACACACATATATATATATATATTTATAAATGTAAGGGTGACAAAAACACAGAGATGAGGCGTAACACACAAAAAGAAAAAAAATGCATTTACCGCCCTGGAACAGTCAGTCGGCCAAAAGGATCGACTAGGATACTTAAACCTGGTTTATGGACCGCTCCAACCACGCACTCCTGAAGGTTTATCTGAAAACAGAGTAAATACAATATCCCATAAAAGTGAGACAACTAACAGCAAGCCCCAAAGTTAACATAGTTTCATGTTCACCTCTTAACCAATGTTAGATAAACTGACAGTTTAACCATTTACACGAAAAAGGCGTTACATAATGTAATTTACATTTTTCGTAATGTCGAACCAATTGATATTATAAAATATAAAATAACATTTTTGATGCCAGTATCTTTCAAGGGAAAATAATAAAGCCAAACTGTCGCCGTCATACATTAAACACTTGCCCTTAAATCGGATACTCGATATGTAAACGGTATAAAAAGCCTTCTCTGAAAATGTTCGGAAGAAGACAGGTATAAATCAGCTTCGTGTCTCAGTACCAGTCGATAAGGAGCAATTACAATAAAGTCTTTAGAGCAACAAACCAAGGCATAAAACTTAAAGCAATAAGCACAGTAGGCTTATCCCAGAAAATTCAATTATACTTATCTTGGAGATGTATTTTTTTCTTTCTTCTCCATGCTTAAAATATTTATGTAGACGTGTATGTATATAATGTCAATTTTGATATCAACACAAGGAAAAACACAAAAACCATTTAGTCAATTAAGAACACATACACTTATTTAATGATTGATCTTTTTTCAATTTTTAATTTTCTACAGGCATTTCTAACCGATTTATAGTTTAAGCTAAGATCATTATAACCTGAAGAAGAGATATAAATATGACAGAATGAATGCAGTGTACCCATAATGTAACAAAATCACAAAGGACGTTTGCTACTTTAGCATACAAAGCAGTGACAAAAGTCATGTGGCCAAGTTTGAAATAAAAGTGTAGAGATAAAGTTTCATCTCTCGCGTGTATTGTACTGTACCAGAAAGAATAGTTTTGTTATTTGTTCAAGTAATAAAATGTCTTTAATTACATAAATATCTCAAGGTTTCATAATTCAAAACTGCGCTAGCTGTTTTACATTTCATCCCTTTGAAGATCCAAGCGACCTTGAAGATAATCAGTTTTATATTTGCGCGCCCCCTGTCTTGCAATCCATTTGAAATTCCTATCCAACTTACTTACAGATTTCAAAATAATTGGTATCAAATGCGATTTATTTAATGATTTGTACTGCCTAACAGTTTAGGTAATTGGATAAAGAAATGTTTATCTTAACAATAGTTTATGCAGGTATGCTCACACTTCACAGAACTACGCCAAGATGTTGTTACATCTATAAGATAAGGGCAAATTTTAGGATACCGTCATTACCACATCAGCCCAGCTTTTGTGTTACTTGTCATATCGTACGAGTTGTGAACTTTATCAGTACAGGCAAGTTAGTTCTTTCATTTCATATACTACTATTCCGACACCAATGATGGCTGTTATTTGACGTAGTGTCACAGTTTGTATGAATCAATGGAGACAGTACGGAGCCTGAAGGAATACCCCAGCCAAATGTCTGGGTTTTTTCTGAAATACATCACAGTGACCAATTATAGCGACGTCCAGCTATTGTGGTTGAGGAAGACCCCAAACAAATGTATGGGCAGAACACCGGAGCACCACAGGCTAGAGGAAAGGCTTTCCCACATTAAGTCCTACGACCTAAATGCCCGGCTAACCACATGTTAGAACAATGATTTATATCAGTATAGGACCTAACAACTATTTTATTCTTTTCTGCTGTTAACAATCATTGTGTATATACTTGATACTTCAACAAACAGTGTGTATATACTTATTACTAGATAAATATACGTAATTTCATAACACAGAATTATCCTCTGGTAGGTAATAAATCTGTTACATGAATACTGTTGTATATCTCATTTTAATTGGATATTACACATGGCTAATGTACAACCTCATCCATGGAACGTACATGTTGAATACAATATTCTTTACTTGTGAGCTGAAAATATAAACCGTTACTTTCAAATAAATAATAAAATGCCGTCATATATAATTTGGAGAATTAATGGAAACAAGGAAGTAAAATTAATATAGATAAATAACAATTCTACATGTTTGTGCGGAAATAAAGATATACATATACCCTACTTCTATTTAATAAACTTACTATAAACTATGTTTGAAGAACGCTTTGTTTCGAAGAGACCATTTACCAAAACATTTTTTCCATACCCAAAGCCAGCTTTTTAAGAAGAGCTTTACAAGAAATAAACCACGCAGATGAAAAATGGGTTTTGTTTTTGTCTACATATTAACTTGTTTATTATCTTACAATACCCTATCCATTCTAATAATTCCTAATATTCGATGTACATGCTATAACATCTGGTTTTATGTGAACGTCCTTGATTTGATGGTCACTTTTTGAAGTCGGTGCTTGTCTAAGTCAATTATGTCATGCACAATCTAAATAACACATTTCATTGTCAACCTAATTGGCATCCGTCCGTGCTTCAGGCTTGACGTTTTGCACATTTACAACTTGGACCACTCAGATGAAACAATAATAATAGAAACACGGTAATAAAACTGTGCAATCAACACCATGTCTGCCTAAGTACAATTTCATCACGCACAAGCGTGAATAAACGTCCACACACGTAAGAAAGATAACCGGACACTTCTAACCATAAACACAGCTGTCCATCTTTTCAATGTAAGGACAATTGTTTCCGACAAGATGACTCACTACTATACAAATTAATATAGCCCGAACAGTTTCTGGTCAATATTCTAAACAAAAGAGCCAAATTAATTTGAAGTTATATTGCAACTAATGAAACAATATACATTGAAGACAATCCCTCAAGCTTCTAACTTCTAGCCAGTTTGTCTGCGCAGTAGAATAGTACAATTCATCTGTAAATTGCATGAAACATAAAAATCACATAATAATAAATTAATGTTTTGTTTTGAATAATTATTTTAATCATAACGATAACAATAAATTAACAAATAGTAAAATATAAAAATAATAAGAGATATAATAATTGTACAAGTCATGCGCAGGTTGATTTTAAATGCTTACATCTTAATAAAAATGAAAATGTATTAATTTCAGGCGATGCCATTCCCAAGCCTGCATATGTAAATTTTACAAAACAACCGGCGTGTAATATTTCGTTTTAAATAAAATTTGCTTCCATGTTGTGTTTCATTCTTTGGAGAGGTCAGATGAAATTTTAATAAATTGAAATATCACATATATTAACTGTATACATTGGATTGTTATATTTTTCATAGACGTAAGATCCGCCAACAGTATGAATTAAGTTTACACAATATTGATTGGTACCATGACAATTTGCATCCTTAAAAAGAAGAAATTGCTACGAAATAGTTATAATTGCTTCAAAACGATACATTTAATCAAAATCCAAAATATCCCGCTGGCTTGTTTATATCTGCCTATAAAGCATTCTATAAACGTCCTACCATCAAGACTGTAGCTTATCATTTACTGTTTTGCTGAAAAATCGTAAAAAATATCGCCGTATATGAGGATGATTTGTGCCTTTTTAAGTCCTGCAATTAATTCTTATTATATTTCAGAACCAACATATCGGTGACAACGTGTGTGATATATTAGTAATTGATCAATTTCAGTAAGTAATCAGGTTTTAATAGATTTAGGGTAATAACTTGCATAAAAGTTGTTTCTCAGTCCTAACAATACAAAACTTAAGTGGTGTGTCAATATATGACATAAATGCAGTACTTACCATTTACTAATTAAATAGATAGCCCAAGTTTTCTAAGTGAAAAAGGTCCTATTTAGTACCATACTTCGACAAGTTTTGTTAATAAGACAATTTACTTTTTGTAATTGTAACAACTATTTTTTCACGACAATGAGCTAATATGTCAGAAATGTTTAAAAGAAAATTCCTTGTTACAACCTTTCAATGGCATAAGAAGCCAAACAGGTTTCTTTCTTTTTTGTCAATACCATTTATCTGTTTAACTGAAACAGTCCAACTTTAGAGTAATAGTATTTGCCTTTTCTTCATAGGCGATTACATAGATGCTGATTTATTTACTTGCTGTTCTGTAGATATGTACATTTAATGTTATAAATGGGTGTTTACTAGACGGCAGCAGAATGGCGATATTTCAGCATGGCATTTATCTGATGTCTTAAAATCTGTGAAACCTTTGAATATTTAACTTCAGATAATGTATTCTATCTTATTCTAAGCACAGCTGATAATAAAATATCTATGTGCTTTAAATGTGTTGTTCTTACTGTGTTATTATCAAAGTATTGATGGTTTATGAGTCAAATATCGTCATTATTATGTTCAACATAATTCATCATTAAAAAATAAACAATGTTAAAAGTAATAATAATTTAAATTTCATGTTATTATACTTATTTGTCTTTACGAAATTCTTTTCTTTATTCGCTTTTTAAATTTATTTTGGAATATATCGCGCAAAAATCGCATAATTTAGAATAGCCTTTACACGCTTAAAATATACAAAACAGGCAATAAAAGCTGAACAGCAGGTACTTTGTCATATCAAAATAAAACTGAATTGCCGTTGTACACTGAAACCATTTTATCTTGGTCCTGATCGGATGCAGCGCTTATTTTACTCAGTGTTAATATAGTTTAAAATGTCACGAGGAGATACAGATGTTTTGCATGGATAAGATAAAGTTTTAAGTCTCAACTCTAAACTTAGAAATTTTAGTTCTGTTAGTATGAATTAAAATGTCTTGATTTATTATGATTAAATCCTTTTAAAATTGATTGTTAAACAAATAATTTCACATGCTTTTCCTTCCGCGAATACCCTAAATATAAAAACCATCTCACAAGTCGTGAATTTGAAGAAGAAAGATATAAATAGATAAATAAGAAAAGGTCCTATCAAAATTTCCACAGATATTTAAATTTTATCTACCTGTAGACAACGGCAAACAAGGTTAAAATAAATGTGACAAAAACACAGAAACGAGACATAACACATAAAAAGAAAAAACATCAGTTACCGCCTTGGAACGGTCAGTCGGCAAAAGGGCCGACTGGGGTGCTTAAATCTGGTTTGTAGAGCGCTCCAACCTTGCACTTCCTAAAAGTTTTTCTATCAGACAACAGTGTCAATCAAAGTATACCGTCAAAGTGAAACAACTAACAGTAAGCAAATGCGATACATATATATTATTGGGCGAGAAAAGCAATATGTATCGTAGTGAAACTATATGAAGGCCCCATACGACGTTCAAATAGTTACAAATGACTGTTGGCTGACATATGTAATCGCCAATATTAATATGAAGACAAATTAACGTCATTTATGACATCGCTCTACAGAAAAGCTTTTATTTTTATTGATTAACTGTTACAAAGGAGGAAAATTAATCAAACGAGACAAAGAAGAAACCAATAAAATAACACCGGTCTGGGCAGAGGGATTCTAAAATTGACTGAATGCGAGATACAAAGCAAAGAGTTTAAAAATATCGATAAGAACATGGTCACTTGCATACGAGTAACATTTACACGCGTGAGGTTAGACACATTGTGATATTAAAGAACAGAAGTAATATGCTTAAAGTGATTTTCTTTCGTATAATGATCATCAAACAAATAGATAAATTACAAAAGAATAAATAAAACACGGGTTGCTGCTAATTATGTAATATGAATTGCAATTTGAATCTCGTCATATCCGATATTTACAGTGATTGTCCATATTAAATTAGTTTTCCAGTTCAATAAATTTAAATGTGATTTGTAATTTCGTAAAGAGAAGAGCAAATGGATGTAGCATCCTGTTCATGTAAAAATGCAGACACGCTTCTGATCCAAATGAAACTGTTTATTCTTTTTTTTTCAATTTAATTCCAGTGTTTATCTTAGATTTTATTGGTGGTTGCTTTATGGTTCGTTTTTATTTCAATTACTGAATTTTGCATATGAGTAAGAACACCAACAACCTGTATTAACATAACAATTCATTTATTTTTTAGTTGGTGTATTTATTTGGTTGACCAAATAATTGGATTCGGTGAAAGAACATACAATCTCTATCATGACTGTATAAGCTATAAATAATTGCCTACAGTCAGCCGTATTGGTTGCAGTACTGTGGCGATAACGTAGGCCGATAAGACATATAATCCTGTCTTAACTTGGCGTCGTCACACTTGGACTTCCCGATCTAGTAAGGTCGGCTACGCTTTCTGTTTCTCTCAGGCGCCTCACGAGTCGATCTGTGGTGTAAATGTTCCCACCAAAATGCGTATCAACCTATTGTTGCTTTTGACCTTCCGTTATCAATGCAATAGCATGGCCAATGTACTTTGTTCAGTGGTACAATGATATAAAATGGTAGATTTTACATTAAATAGCGGAAAATGATGTGCATGTCTTACAATGTATATAGTGGCATTACAAAATATATTGAGCCTAATGTTACATTGCGCGAGGTCCAATAGTGATGTTGTTAACTTATTCACCCTATTTGTTATGCAAATATCCGACACATTCGTCTGAAGGAAGCCCCGGTACTGTTTCCTGTGAACTATAGTGTCTTCTTATGTATGGCTGTTGACAGTGTCGAGAGAAAAAGTTTATAACATACACTATATATAATCCTTATGGCTTCAACAATACATAGTGACGTGGTCGTTTGACAAAGGGTTATTGATAAAAGAATTTAATTTCCTTACATGATATAAAGGGTTATTGATAAAAGTATTTAATTTCCTTACATGATTCAAAGAGTTATTGATAAAAGTATTTAATTTCCTTACATGATTCAAAGGATTATTGATAAAAGAATTAAATTTCTTTACATGATTCTGAACTTGTTATAAATAAGATTATGTACTAGATAGTCTAGTCATAATTAGTGTAAAAAGGTAAATACGCAACATTTTATTATACTATTCTTAAGCCAAAAAAACTTTAAAACTGCTTTTACTAATATGACATGTTCATAAAAATGCATATATAAAACAAAATGTCCCTTTCATTGTTTACTCTTAACTTCAAGATAAACTACTGATAATGGCATTTTAAGTACGAGCTAAAACAGTTTTTTTTATTAATCAGAATATTTAGCGCTGTTGATTGCACTTAATTATATAAAACGATTTCACGTTAGATAGTAATTGATAAGAACAATATCAAAATTTAAGCACATTCGTTAGTCTGTATCATACAAGGACTGTAAAATTTTGTTGGACACTAATAAAGCAGGTTAATAAATACATACTATCAAAACGTAGAAAAATATATCATAGACAATACCTTGTAATAAATTTTGACGCCACAAAATGAATTTACCTATAGCGAAGCATGTTTCTGATAATATAGATCATGGAATTTTATCCAGACCTATTTTGGGCCGCACTGTGCTGTCTCTGTAAGATTGTTCTCTCTGTAAAATTGTGAATACAAGGCCGAAGGCAAAGGTTTTCAAAGTTTGTACGTGTAATAATTAAAGTAACAACAAATAAAAGTCCGATTCAAGTTAAACATACACTATATTATTTAACACGTACCGTTTTTCTGTAAGAATGTGGTTCTGCAATTTGCTAATCTTAAAGCATGTAGTTTTTATATACAACCATCCGTACATACATTTCACTCATAGGGGAACGCAGAAAACAGTTCTATACTGGATAGCCCTAAAGAATGAAGCAACCTGAAAAATTTGTTCTTGGAATTAGAGTTCTACGTTTATTGCTTGATTCCTATTTATTAGATTGGTTCTCTCAGAGACGAACTTGTGACTTTGCCCATTTGAATTTTAATTCTATTCTTTAGTGTTACACGTGAATTTGATTTATAACGTTTTTCCGACCCTTATTGGAGATATTTTTCTGCTTATTGGGAGGATAAAAACTTCAGATCCTAATTGATATATCAATTAATATAATCATAAATTGTATTACTACTGTTTAGTGTATAAGGTGTGAGATGTGCACTCATGTATTTTAAGTCTGTTGTTGTTGTTCATTGTGTTATTTACAATATTAGTTCAGTATCATTTATTGTTAAGTTTGGGTTGAACAATTTTAAATGCTACAAAAGAAATAAACTATATGGAATATTAAACAAATAAATTTGTATCTTAAACAAATTTCTCTGTTGGTTATTGAAACAAGGTGCACACTTACCTTATTTGGCAGAAGTAGGCACAGTTCCGAGCAAATTCCAGTTGTTTTTCAGAGTTATTGTTTATGTATAAATGTCAACAAATATAGTTAAGTTACGAAGCTGAATAGACACAGTTTAATTTGATGATAAAAGGAGGGACTCTTTAGGAAAATAAATCTGGCAAAGTATTTTTGCATTTTTGCAGGAGTACGTCGCATTGTTAAGGACTTCCAATCAAGAACCTATTAACACAATAAGGGTGGTATTTACAGTTGGCCTTTTCCGTGTACGATAAACAAAACTGAAGCTTTGTTTTGGGGATATATTTGGCATTTCTTCATTATAAACTTATGCTACGTCTAAATAACGACGATTTTAATCACAAAATTTATCGTTAGTCCACATTGTGAATAGTTCGCTATGTTCATTCTTTCCAAGTCTAAAAATAAGCATAATGGGTAGTTTTGCTTAACCTAGATACCGTCACCAGTGCAGAAAACCCAGATTATTATATAACTTGAGAGCAAAAGTAAGGGGTCTCGGAGTATATTCTGTTGTTTAAAAATAACAATACATTTAATTATTTTGATAGAAACAAATGGTTGGTCCAAAGTGTCGTATGTCCACTATTTATGACACATATTCAAATTGACATTATCATTTTTTTATTGTTTCAGCTATTTTAGACCTGCTTATCCTCTCTTTCTCTCCCTCTCTCTCTCTCTCTCTCTCTCTTTCTCTCTCTCTCCCTCTCGCTCGCTCTCTCTCTCTCTCTCTCTCTCTCTCGCTTTCTCTCATGCTACACAATACAAATTAGCAGTTCATTGTGTGCGTAAATAAAAACCAACGTCTTAATAACACTTTTGGCCTTATTCTTATACACCATGCGAGTTTGCGATTTGCTTAATTTCTTTAAAAACCAATTATCCTGACAAACTTCAAGACGCTTCTGCGAATTTACAATTTTGAATTAAATACATTTTTAATTAATATTCAGCTTGTTACCTCATGTCAACACAAGGACTACTATAATCTGAATATTAATTCAGGACCATAGTGACTGGTTGCAATGTCATCAAAATAATTGTTTATAATGTATTCTTGTCAATTACATCAATGTGATTTATTGACAATATTTGTACAACCCTAACCTACATATCACTAGTTTTGTGTAGTCCAAAGAAACATGCTCTTGTTTTTTGTAAATAAATGCATATATTTGTTAGTTGTTGTTAGTAATCACACACAATAAATATATCTGTAGAATTATACGATTTTTTCTAGAATTGCAAAATTGATGCCTAACCCACATAAAATAATTTAAACGTGTCATCTCATTCCCTATCGTATTACTTAGAAGTTAACATCACTATACATAACTCACACTAACTTAAAGTCTCAAGTCTAGCAGTACAAATGCTGATTTACAACGGTCCTTAAAAAGATTTTCTTCAAGTATGATAAACCTGTCCATTTAATATTTATTATACAACGCACATAAACATAAACAACATTATCAAGCAAACACTGACATAGATAGGACTTGTATTTGACTTTGTCATAGAAGTACATGTTAATCTCTAAAATGTGTTACCTAATTTAAGTTGTATAGTAAGAAAAGAAATTACACATAACACAAGTAGTGTTACTAATTATATTCTCAATTAAGATGTAGCATTTTGCGACAAGAATTTGGGAAAGAAAGTGTTATTATTTTACTTCTTTTATTATATTAATTTAAGCTAACGATGGACATTATTAAAGCTTTTAACAAAGGACAGATCTCTAAATCACTATTTCGCTTAGGTAAGAAAATAGTTTTCCAACGTAGATAATCATGTCGTGAAGATGGGTTTTCGGTGGTTTACCTTAGATTATGTTGGCCATCTTCCATATAACTACAATATAAATAAAACATGATACTGTTGAAAGTTTTAATTGCTTTTTACGGTATACATCCTTATTAACACAATTTGTTGTTATTTTATTGGCCTGCTTCTAAATTATGTCCTACGTCACAAGTAAATATTCTAAACCAGTTGATACTGATGTATATAGAGTGCTCTTTGAAACAGTCATAAATCCACGTTTAATATATTCCCAAGGCCTTATGATATAATATAAAATCATAGCTCGATATACAGCTATTACGTCTCCTAAACCACTACTTAAACAGCAACAAATACTTATGTTAAATTAGGGTATGAAAAGAAACCCTGAATTTATATCCTTACAACCATGAAAACAAACATTACAAAACAATTGTCATTATGAATATTGGTTACCATTTACAATTCGGCATCAACATATCATAAAGTGTTGCCAATGAAGCTGCCTCTATTGATTAATTACCAATTTACAATAGTAGAAATTGTAGAAAGAAGAACCTAAGATCTCAGGTCAAATTCCATTTCATTCCTGAGATAGTTACACGAATGAAATACGTGACTTGTGATCACACCTGTCATTTAATATCCAATCCCGCAGGCCAGCCTTGACATGGACCACCAACAACGAAAGATAATGAATTCGTGTCAATGAAAAAAAGCAGTCACATCAGCAATACAATTAATAAGAAACGGTATCTTTAAGTATCATTGCTGGTATTATTGCAGTTTGCCCTGTAATAATAAAAAGTGTATGTAGGATTGAGCTTTGTTTTCAGTAAAACCTGAGATATGTCTTGCAGATGACAAACATAGTTCCCCACACAAGGGATTAAGAATTGAATAGCATATTTATCAGCGTTTATAATGACCCCCAACGCTAAGGTGCAGTTGTATTTGTTCTTTGTAGGAATGAGTCTGATTTATGATCATAAATCAAAGTCATGATACCTCCCCCCCCCCCAGAATAAGAGCTTCCATATTAGTTATATTGGTGGTTTTATCACACCAGACGTTTTAGATGGTCTGCAAGAAACTCAACTCTTGTGAGTAAAGTTTTGGAAGACCCTTACCCTACCAAATGGTTTGTAAAGGCTTGTGCCATCGATCAGACTGGCTAGAAGGTCATTATCTCTGACTACTGCAGCTGCTGAAATACTGTGAAAGTCTGTACAGAGGAGAGTTTTTATCTATTGTGCCAAGAAGAGGGTACATCATAAGTTTTTTTAAGACAAAAAGGAACTATCGTTGGTAGCAGAGGCTGATGTTTCAGGGCTGGTAGTAGCATTTATCGCTGGATAATACAGCAAAATACATCTGGAAGTCCAAAAGAGTCCAAAGACTAGCTGCTTACGTACTTTGTCTTGTTCAGCTTTGCCTTTGCTTACTTACTGGCCAAACCAGATATAAATCAGATCCAAAGTTTGCAGAACAAAACCGTGAAAATCGGTTAATTCAATGCGTTTCCATCGGTCTCTCAAGGCAGAGAATCACAGGTAACCAAGCATTCATTGATCTGATTCTATGCGATAATTTAATTAGTTAATTTCTACTTTCATATTTAGGTTATAAAGTTAAAACATGTCAATTCTGTTTTGTTTTTCTTTGTTAATATTATGGGATAATAATCCACATATATTCCTAGCATATTATCGAGAACCTTTGCTAAAAATTATCTCGTGAAAAACAACTATAGATGGATGTTAATAGTGTAGGACATTGTGTTCTTTGTCTTATCTGTTCCATGGACAACTTAATACATATTACGCATAACATTTTTGTCAGATTTTTATGATATATTAAAGTTATGTAAAGGGAAGCTTTCTTTGAGAAAGATAAGCAAACTATGCTTAGGGGTTGTGATAAAATGAGATAATTGTTTTTGAACGTCGTGAATATTAATTAATTGCACATTTAACCACTCATAAAGCAAATGTGCTTCTCATTTTTACAATACACGAATATCTGATTAAGATAAAAAGTGTCGGAGTATTTCCATACGTGGTCTATACCTCACTCAAGACAAGCACCTTTTCTATATGTTTTTCATCTTTTACGTGGTGCACAGGTGATAAAACAGATACTTGCCATTTTATAAATATACATGTGATTCGCTAAATAGACTTATATTTTATTAACCTTCTTTGTTAGCTATTTGGTCTAAGACAAATGTACCCCTTCTTTTTGATGCTTTAAAATCAACAATTTAATGGCTGACTGTGTCTACCCAATGTTTAAAGAGTGAAAAGTACGTACAGATGGAAGCAAAGAAAACACACACTTGCTTTATTTTGAGTAAAGCGACACCAGAGTATATATTTTCAAGTTTAATGTTGGTTGTATTGTGATCGGCGTGTATTTTTACAATTGTGTGTTGCTCATGGCAACGGTTGAGATTATATGAGTGTGGCCGTATGTTTCCAAGGTAAGTTGCTTGTTTAAAAACAACTAAATATGACTTCTATAAACTTTGATCCAAATAAGCATATTATAAACTTGCAACTGATTGCAAATATATATGGACTTCAGACGTATTAACATTTTATACACTTTTTATCTCTTTTCTTTTGTAAATTAACTTAAATTTAGGCACGATATCATTAAACGATATTCGAAAACCTCAATTAGTGGAAAAACTAAGTCCTCCAAGAACCTTCAAACGTGAATAATTTGATGCAATATCCATCTATTTAATATGTTTTCTTAAAAATTTGCTTTGCATTGACTTAAAAATGAATTCGGGTTCTAAAAAAATTAAATGTTGCAAAATTCCAATTTAACTTTATATGTAATTAAAAAAGTAAAAGATTGAGTGTCAGACAATAACGGCAAAGGCTAAAGGTAACAAAAATGAACATAGTACATGTATAAAGAGAGATGCATCAGATAGTTGCTTTACAATAACACCTGGCATTCTAGCTCACGGCAACATAATATCATGCACACATACTAACGAATGCCAAATAAACTTATTGATAATTATGACATACAGTTTACTAAGAAAACAATAATACAAAATTATACACGTCGAAGAAAAGTGATTGCCTTAAAATCAAAAATAGAAAATGCCTAAAAGAACGAAGTGACTTCTCTAAAAATGGTCTGAAGAAGAGAGGTAAATAATAAATTCGCATCACTCAATAAAGAACGAGACATGGGTTGATAAGGATTAATCACATTAAATTCCTAGGAACAGCAACCCAACGCATATGACTTAAAAGCAACTAGCACAAAAGGTTAATTCAAAAAGAAATCCACTACACTAATCTTTCATCATTATGGCTATGTATTTATTTTTGTCTTTCTTTTCCTTGCTCAAGATTCATGTAGACGAGAATATATAAAACAACAATCTGTTTGAGGTAAGCACAAGAAAAAAGCTCATTCAATTCAACAAGCCAATAATGGACACATACAACTATTTAATGACTTAAGCCATTTTAGCTTAAGCTTAGTTGCTTACAAACTGAAGAAGAAACATTGATATGACAGGAAGTATGCAGATTATCCCCAATGTTACCCAATGTTACAAAGTAACTACTGACATTTATGAAAACAATTTTTGCATGTGTGCATTTCCCATTAGGGTATGCAAAAAGGTGACAAAAGTCTCGTCCAAAAAAAATAGGGCAATCATGGTGATATATGTCCAATTCTGAAATAACAATGTAGAAATACTGTTTTATCTGTCGTGTATATAAATATTTCTGCATCTTAGGAGTGACTTGTATAAATAAAGCAGATTATTAAATTATTTCATAAAGAATCGTTTAATTATTTGATAAACTAATGAAATATTTAATAACACGCTATTTTAGGTATCAGTTATGCAATATGCACAAGCTGTCTTGGAGATAATCATTTTTCCTAATATGTACCATGTGTTGGATAGAACAACAAAATTGAGCACTTGCAAAGATACGTGAGCACGGCATAGCTATTATTTGGTTTAAAACCACGTCTTAGACTTTATATTGAAATTGTACAAAAAGATCAAAGGAGTCACGAAATAAAGTACGTTTAGTGTAATAGTATATGTTTCATCAAGATCTAATGGTAAAGTACGTCTTATCTGCAATGATAATTTCTGTGTTTTTCTTTGGGTAAGTGTTTAAGCAAGAAATATTATAAATATTATTGGACCAATTATAAAACTCATAATATAGCATCCGATTACTTTTGATAATGATCTGTCTTGATAATTTTCTTTCTTTTATTGGAAATAATAATTTACCAAACAAATGAAGAAGTTTGTCTTAATGCTTTAAAGCATTACATCAATGTGCCCTTGTTATATCTTTGTAGATGTCGATAAAATTGCGGCAGAGATTTGTTTTGCGTTTGAATACATATTTCAGAAATAAGATGCCCACAACCAACTCTCGCATTATATGTTTATGGAAGAACATAAGAAAACATACCTCTCAACAATAATTTTGAATGTTCCGAAGTACATGTGTATTATTTCTAGCCTACACGTTTAGTAAATTGATGGATTTTCTGTCTTCTAACAAAACCTGCTGGTTTTACACAGTGACAAAAAACAGCCAACAAAAATCTCCAAAACAACACCCCCCCCCCCCCCTAAAAAAGCAAAACAACAAAAAACAAACCAAAAAACAACAACACACACAACAACACAAAAAAATGCTCAATTATGGAGTACACGTCCTAGAACCGCATTGCGTACAGAATCTGGACATGATTCCGCAGTGATTTACTCGCAATTCGCTTTACTTTTATGCAAAACTACATATATTTCGTGTGTGGACATAGCTATAACAATGTATGTTTACCGAGACATAAAAGGTGAAATAATCTAAGAATAATTTAATCTGTTGTCATGATTTGAAAATTAACCAATATTGAGCGAACATTTTTAAGATTTCATTTGAGAAAAAACTGCAACACGTTCAGGTTTTTAAAGTCTTCTTTGGAATTAAATATCAGTTCATCTCTGATGTTGCAGCATAGTTTCAGTCAACAACTGACAAATTTTAGTTAGTCCTAGTCACTTCCTACAAATGGAAAGAAGATGTACAAAGTAAGTTTCAATAATTACGAAAAGGAGACACAGAAGAACTTCTAGGGCAGTTACATCAGAGTTATATATGATAGAACAAGAAACCTAGTTATGCTAGTCGCAAGTAGGTCCCTCCATTGCTGTCTCTATGAGCCTCTATATCACAGATTTATTTATTCAAGATCCTTATTTCATTTTTTTAGAATTAAGTACGGCAATCACTCCTTATTACACTTTCGTTAGCGATGTTTTTTAAAGACAAACTCCATGGCGATGAGCTAAAATACGGATACCTACATTTCCTTTGTTCAATAAATTTTCTGTGTTGCATCGTTTTATTTTTAAAGTTAAACAAAAGCAAAACTTTTTATTTATTATAAATATGAAAATGCAGTTATTATTTTATTTTTGTTAAGATCAATCCAAGTTAAGACAAGTTAAAATTTAGCCACGCGGTGTGTGCAAAGGTACGCTTTGTGAGATTAGTTATTAGTTATTAATATTAAAGTAACGACATACTACACACAGTTTCTGTGAAAGCCAAAACTGCCACTCTGAGTAGCAAAGTTGACGTTTCAATGCAGAGGAAATTTATAGATTATATACACAGAAGCACGGAAAGCTATGCGCTTTAGGGACTGGGTGTTTCCTTTTGGATATTTAGATCTGATACTAAGCTGCTTTTACTATCATAATCGTAAGTAGGTCATGTTTTGTTGTCACAACATGGAAAACAAGACCAACAAGTATTATTGGGAGAACATGTAGCATTTAAGGTATCAAATCCATCGTTGTAATGTAGACATTTGTTGATAGACTTCTTGTTCTTTATGATTATTGACATCGTACTTACAAATATTGCTCTAAGACATTTAGCATTAAGCTATAACTGATGGTTCAGTAAGCCTCTAAAATGAACATAAACGATTTTTATTTTTGAGACTTATATAATAAATAACTTACATTATAATAACCAAACATACATTGATTAACGCTCGTGTAAAGCGGGCGATATCTAAATATTATTGTGTGATATGTAATAGCAAGCACAATTAAGAGACCTCAGATTCGTGTTGCCAGTAGTGGTAACTCATAAGCTCACATAAACACTGCTTTATCTTACAGACAAATCAAAATGTTAGAATTTCATGAACCGATAAAATGGGTCAGCATAAAATGTGTCTTAGTTTTAAATAAAAGTAAACTATGCTGAATGTTATGTAAGTCTTGCTCCACTGTGTTTGCGGATATAAGTTTTGGTTGTTATCTGTAGTAAACGAAAGATTTAAAATGTCCATTTAATGTGTTCCAATCTTCACATAAATGGTACCACAGTTATGTGTTGTAATTATTTTAAAATACATTTGTTGAAATTATTGGACAAAAAATATTTATATGAACAAGAAACAATAAAAAGGAAAAGACGCGTTGGTAAGGTATTAATTAATTCGTTTTATGATTATTTTTATATAAATAATATAACTGTTTTAATGAGTATAGGATCAAATGATGTTTACGCAAAATACACACTAATAATGTGAGATATTATATATGAATTGATTGCGAAATTATTCCCAATTTTTTAAAAAAGTAACGCGCCAGGAAAATAAAGCATACGATCTTATCGGAAAAGGCTACAGAAACGACTCGCTCTGATGCTCATTCAGGCTTGCCTTGAGCCAGCGTTTGCACGTAGGTCAAAAGTGAGGTCAGACACCGGTTCCAAATAACACAGAAATGCAGTAAAATAGCTATGGGGCTCACAGTCTTCTTTTTACTACATATAGTGCTATTGTTGTATTGGTGGTATTGGAGTACGATACAATTAGACAAAAAAGTTATCTACGAAAACAAGCCTGGAACAAGAAGAATATGATGTTTGTATACATACGACAATAACGGAAATTGATTTAACAATATATCCTGCAGGAAAATGGTGGCAATGACAATACATCATCAGCTGAGATTATCTTCGTGTGCAGCTTTATACGAACAGCTTTATTTCGCATTTGTTAGATGCTTTTCAAAAAGATCGAGAATAATCGCATCGAATTGATCGACTTATCCTTGTTCTCTTTAGGGAAGCATGGATTCGAGTTACATGTTCTCGGTATCTTCAAAGTTCCGTTTCACGGACAGGACCCCCTCTGTTTATGCTGTAAACAGGTGAAAATGATACAACCACTTTTTATCTAAAACAATAATTGTTCGTTTAGATCTTGATAAAGTAGTTGATCATATCTGGTGCTGCAGCCAAAGTAAAGTACATGGCCACTAAGGCGCAAGATTATTTCGAAATGTTAGTATAATATTTTTAATGGGGAAAGTTAATTTGACACTAATTTCTTCAGGAAATACCGTGTTTCGTGGTATACGACCGTTTGAACCAATTTTCCTCTCATGCCACCAAATAAATTAATGCTACCTAAAAGATGACCGTAACCGCAGATGTGTCTAATTGTGTCGTACAACATAATTATTATACTGTTTAATTGTACCCTTCTTTCATGTGAAAAGTAAACTTTATTACCCACTTGTTTTTACCAAATGTTTTACAAAGAAAGCTGCCCTTAACAAAGAAAACCGCGTCACCAATTATTTTTAAGACTATCATCTTAATTATCAGCTTTGACAACACTGACGCAGAAAGGCATAAGCCATCCGGCATTTTATGGAAATGTTTTGTACAAGTTAAAGAAAATCAAGGGTCTCCATAACTTTTCTGACCACTTTACAAAACTTATCAGAAAATGTATTGCCGGAATTTATAACCCGGGAATCCTTCATTGTGCTGCATTGCTTGCAATTGACCCTTTTACAGTCAAGAATTTGCATTGCTTTTAAATTACACGATGACCGGACAGTTCGTTGAGACTATATAAAAACAGTGACTTAAAGCCATAATTGGACAGTTACTGTTGGAATTCTTGTCTCTTCATCTCTCCAGTCGTGCTCAATATAGGTGAGACAACTTGAGCAATCTCCATACCCTTTACGTGAGATTGCACAGTAGGTATAACATCGGAATTTTTAGTTTTGATAGTTTTTCTAATGTGTGTTATGTCTCGTCTCTGTGTTTTTTGTCACATTTACATTTACCTTGTTTTCCTTTGTCAACTGGTAGATACAATTTAAATATCTGTGGAAATTTTGATAGGACCCATTCTTATTTACCTATCGATATCTATTTTAACTGAAATCCCCAGAGTGATTTTTTCCATTTAATTCTAAGGGCTTTTTGTCGAAAGTTATTCAAGTCAAGAATAAGATATCCCAACACTATGTCAACTGGCACGAAATTTGGTGTCTTTCTACAACGCAACTTATAAATCAGCGGTTTTTGTTGAATATTAATCACGTTTGTGTCATTTCTATCTTAATAGCCAGTTATCAATATGTATTGCTTAATAAATTCACTTCAGGTTTTGTGATAAATAAAAAAAGCATTTTTTACATGACCAAAGTTTAAAATTAAAAAATGCAAATTTTAATTTAATTTTAACTTAATTGAATTTTATATAAGACGCTGAAAAGAGTTTTAGTTTAACAAATTAATATAAAGTCAATTCAGTTATTTTAAAAGCAATAAGTTTAGTGTTAGGCGGATTAAAGAAAAGAAAATAGTCATTTGTCAAAATGTATTAACTGAATTTTGAATATTATTTTCTGTTGCCCAAGTTCTCACGTTCCACCGTTCGACTTCAAGACATTTAACACACACAATGGACAATTTACAATTTACGCGTAACTTACACGCATAATTACACCTAATTGCAGTTCCATTTGCCAGCGCTGAAAATAAATATATGCATATGGATAAGACTAGAATATATTGAGTCGGCTAATTATTGTGAATATTTGAAGAAAGAATTGCTAGATTTCTAAGAAGAGCTTTACAAGAAGTAAAGTTCCCAGACAATAAAGGCAGTTTTCTTTTTTCGATTTAAATGTGCCCCTATTCTATCTTACAATAGGTATCCATTCTAATGATTCCTGATATGCATTTTCATTTGCTATAACATCTGCTTTTATGTACATCTAATTGGTTTATTCTACGATTTAGCATTTAAGTCGAGCATGGTCAATATTTGAAGTCAGGGTGTTTCCTAATCCAGTATGTCGTGCAGAATCCAAATAACACATGTCATTGTCAAATTGAATGACATCCGTCCGTGCTTCAGGCTTGACGTGTTGCACATTTTACAACTTGGACCACTCAGATGAAACAATTATCACAGAAACACGATAATAAAACTGCACAATCAACAAAGTGTCTATTTTTATACGATTTCATCACGCACAAGGGTGAGCAAGTGTCTCCACACGTAACAAAGATTAACCTGACACTTCAGGCAATAAAGCAGCTGTCCATCCTTTCAGTATAAGACCATTTGATTCTAACAAGAGGATTCACTACTATAAAAATTAAACAGCCTAAACAGTATCTTGCCAATATTATTAGCAATAAAGTCCAATTTATTGAAATGAAATTGGAATTAAAACAATATGTCGTACAGACTACTTCTTACACTTTAACATGTAACCTGTTTTCCTGTTGTAACATCAGTAGAATATTGTAATTTTATTAAGCTGTTCATGTCAGACAGAAAACAAATCACATGGTTTAGACTGGTTTACTATGTATACTGTCATTAAAAACACAATTGTACCAGCACATGTAGATTAAACGGTTTTTCGAAAATCGCTTTTTGCATGTATTTGATAAAAATTCATTATATGAGCTGTTGTTGTCTTATTTTTGTGTCTCAACAACCTCAGGGTTTCTCTGTAACACTTTCTATTTAAAAGAAATATCAAGACAAAACTGAAATGAAAATTCCTAATTATTCTTAATAAATATAGTGTTTCAGACAAATAATTTTTAACACAGCGACTGATGACATTGTCACGATCTTTTTTTAGTAAGCTGATATTTTAATTTAAATTATTGTTATTGCCACAAAAAATAATGTATTCATAAAAGTGGTGTCGCAGAAATGCTTTTAATGTCGTCGACTTAATGGTTTACTTTAAACTGCAGCAAACACGAGGCCTACTTAATCAAACGCCAGACGGTGTTGCAGTTTTTGCATTTAACTGGCAAGATACAAGGCAAATATTTTTCACGTTAAGAGGAGTTGACTGTAAATATAAAAGAACATTTGACTGTTGTCATTTGTTGCAATTTTCATTTCTATTACCGATATTGATATAGTATAAGAGAAGACTAAGAAAACATACAGGCCTATTAACTAATACCGCAGGTCTTACGACGAATAATATGTATTTATGACCAATTATGCGTTTAGTCAATCGAGGTTGTCGATACATAAAGCTATGAAATTGGCTTAACTAGAGCTTATATCTGTATGTTGCATCTAAACAAGACCTTACGAACGTGTATCATGCCAACAGCTTATTTTGCAAAGAACACTTATCTTATAAGTCGTTTATATCATACTCAATCGGAATGCCTCGGAATATTCACGAATCATTTCTTGGATGTATGACAGGAAAATCCCGCCAAAATAAATATGTCGTCATCAAAACAACAAGATAAATGTGTTGTTATCTATGCTGAAAATGCAGTTAATCTAACAAGATGTGAACTACAAAGTTGATCAACGAAAGTTTACAGAATTGAATAGTCCTTAACACTACATATTTCGCTTTTGTAAGAATTCTTTATGACGTATTCATCTTCCGGCGAAGAAAATGATCGTGATTCTGTAACTAGCATTGCACTAGATACGCCCAAGGGATGATTGTCCCAAATACGGAACTACCCGAGAAGTTCCGATTGATATCATACCAAAATAATTGCAAGAGTCGTAACTATTTTATTTTGTGATTAAATTAAAATGTAGCATCCATCAAAGCCGAAATGCTTCGAATTATTAACTGTTTACGTTTTGGATCAGACTATGAATGCCAAATGATACACAAGTTTATTTTAAAAATAACTCAATTATGTTAATTCGTAAAATATCAATTATCAATGTAATTATTGTTATTGTTGAAATTATTATTATTATTATCATTATAATTATCATTATTATTATTATTATTATTATCATTATTATTATTATTATTATTATTATTATTATTATTATTATTATTATTATTACTAGTAGTAGTAGTAGTAGTAGTAGTAGTAGAAAAAGTAGTAGTAGTAGTAGTAGCTGTAGAGGTAGTAGTAGTAGTAGTAGTAGTAGTAGTAGTAGTAGTAGTAGCAGTAGTAGTGTAATTAATTTAATGATAATTTTAAAAATAATCATTTCAATAATAACGATAAAAATATATAATAGTAAAAATATAAAAATAATAAGAAACAGAATAATTTAACGAGTCATGCATAGCAAAAATTAAATTTTAAACGCTTTCCTTTTAATTATACATAAACAGTATTCATTTCAGAAGCTACCATTCCCAGACAAGCATATGTTAATCTTACAATAAAGTGGCGTGTAATATCCTTGCATCTTAAACAATACTTGTTTCCATTTTCTTAAATTATGTTGTATTTGTCATTGTTTTGATACAGTGATAGGTCTGATGAAATGATCATAAATAGGAAAATCACATGCATTAACGGTATACACATGCTTGTAATGCTGATTACAGGTGCTGATTTATTTACCTGCTTTTCTCTAGATATGTACATTTAATGTTATCAATGGGTGTTTATTAGACAAGAGCAGATTGGCTTTATTTTAGCATGGCATTAATCAGATATGTAGCAATCTGGGAAACTTTTAATATTTATTTTTAAGTTACTTATTCAAAACACAGCTTAACAAAATACCTTTGTGTCTGATAAGAGTTGTTTAAACAGAATTTGTATCAAAATGCTGATTATCAGGCCATTATTATCATTATTATCACGAGAGAAAAAGGCGTTCATTATTTTAAAAAAGAAAACATTGTTTAAAGAATACGTATTTAAATTTCATGTTATTCCACTTTAACATTTTTTATTTGTCTTTTCGAATCGTACTTTATCCACTCATATTTTACATATATGATGGAATACATCGCACATAAAATTTTAGAATTGCAAAAAGCTTTTACATTTTCAAAGAAAATACAAACAGGCAATAAAAGCTGAACAGCAATAGTGCCAAGTACTTTCTCGAATAGAAACAAATAAAAACAAAGACAACTTTCATCTTTGTCCTGATCTGATTTAGTGCTTATTTTACTCAATATTAACATTATTTTACAGATGTGTTGCATAAATAAGATAAGATTTCAAGACTCAGCTCTAAAGATTTTACACGACATTTCAGTAGTGTAAGTATGGTTTTAAAATATCGTTTTTTCATTATTTTAAAACTCTTTTAAAAGTGGTTGTTAAACGAAATGCTACACGTGTGGTACTTTCTATGAATATTTAAATAGAACAAACAACGCACAAGGTATAAATTTTAATGGAAAAGATATAAATACGTACATTAGAGTGAAACTATATGAAGGCCCCATACGACGTACAAATAGTTACAAATGACTGTCGGCTGACATATGTAATCGCCAATATTAATATAAATAACAAATTAATGTCATTTATGACATCGCTCCACAGAAAAGCTTTTATTTTTATTGACTTTATGTTACAACTGAGGCAAAATTAATCAAACGAGACGGAGAAGAAACCAATAAAATAAAACATCGGTCCGGGCAGACGGATTCAAAACTTGACCAAGTGCGAGATACGAAGCAAAGAGTGAAGATATCGGTAAGAACATGGTTCGATGATAAACAAAAACACTGAACCAAACGAAACGAAAAATGATACACTATGTGCCATTTGTAATACTACTAACATCTACAAGTGTGGTGATGTAATCATTGAGATCTTAAAGCACATTATTGATGTGGTAAAAGTAATTTTCTTTTGGATAATGATCAAGAAACAAATAGATACAAATTACACAAGAAACTTAAACACCGGTTCCGACTAATTGTGTTGTTCTGAATATAACTTGTAAATTTAATCTCGCGTTATCCTATTTTACAAACATATTTGTTCTTTATAGCTTAAGTCTATTTCTGTTTAGTTGCCTTAAGAATTGGTTTTTGTGTTTTCATTATTTATGATGTAGAAGGACGTCTTTTAATCTCATTATAAACGCCAAACATGAAAAGAAACAAAAAAACAATTCATTAGAAAGAATGCTCCATCAATATATACTTAAAAGAGAGCAATTAAGAAAACCCACGCGCTTCTTAGAACAGCAAAGTTAGACGCATTATGGCTAGGTCAGTTACTCATAAGTGTCTCATAGCTCATTATACGAAGAAAGACGCATTGATATTTTGCAGAAATCTAAATCATATCGATGACTTAAGTGGTATTTCTGTTTTCCATCATATTTATTTAGCATAAGCAAAATTTTATAAATATACAGTTTCCTTTCTAGGCATCGTTTTTTGTGTGTTTAACTGTTTTACGTGTGTTATTATTTTTTTTACAGTCCTATGATGTTATAAAGTTTCAATACAAATGAAAACGGATGTACATTACAATAATACACCTGACATCGTCCTCGGATAGAAGGTTCCATTAAATTTAAATATTTTAAGACGAATGCAGAAAAGGTCCTGATCCAAAGGATTTTTTTTATTTGTTCTACTATTTAATTCAAATGCTCAACTTATATATGCGTTAAAGCAAGCATCCGTCCACGTCTTGTCACCGACGTATCTATATATTTATAGCCCTTTTATCGACCTTTCAGCTCAAATTGGTGGTTGCCTTATGTTTCTTTTTTTTCCATCACTGAGTTACGCCCATGAGTCAGAACATCAATAACCTATATTAACACATCATTTATACACTTATATCTTGTTTTTATTCTAGTTGGTGTATTAATTTACTTAGATTAGACGAAAGAACATTTCAGGTATACCATGCATGTATAGGCTATGAGTGATATAGCTATGAGGTCCACTAAAGTTGTTGTAGATTATTCAACAAGAATGGTTCATACCAAACAAGAATATTCCACACAATCGTCTAAGATCGATGCAGATCCTGGTACGGTTTCCTGTGAATTATGACGTATTCTTATGTATGATTGTCGACGTTGTCAACATATATAATCTTAATGATTAAGAGTTTTTAGATGATAAATATCAAAGAAATCTGTTTGGAATATTTTATGAAGGTTATTAACACAGATATGTATTGTACAGTTTCCGTTGTCGCTTGACGCTAGCTAAAAAAAGTTAACTAATTCCATGGTATGTATATGCAGCTGACGTAAAAACATGCTATTTCAAAAAATATCCATATACATATGCTCAAAAAGTGCATAAAATAAGTATCCCTCAAAGGATTCAAAATATATATTATTAGTTTAAACGTTGCCATGGCACCGACAGGCAAATATATATGTCTGTAGGTGCCGTGGCAACGTTTTAACTAATAATATATATTTTGAATCCTTAAGGGGAAGTGGCTTTGATCTAAACTTATAATTAACGGATTGAAAAGTACTCTACATTATTTGAGTAGGCTGGTGATGGCATATCTAAGACATTAAGTAACATAAACTTTGCCTTTATTAATGTGACCTGTTCCTAAGATTGCATATACAACAGATATACAACATAATGTCAAATTCATTGTATTTTCTTTGCAAAAATTACTTAGTACTACGAAGTGCAATTTGATCTACGAGCCGATTAAAAAATGTTAATTAGAATACCCAATTCTGTTGATAGCACTTTATTGTTTAAAAAAGATTCCACTTTTCATAGTAAGATAGTGTATGGTGATAAGGACACTATGTTAATTCAAGCAAACTTGCCAATACGTATCATACGCTGAGATTGTTGCTAATAAAGCGGGTTGATAAGTGCAAAATAGGACTTCATAAGAATACCTGTAGTAAACTTAATAAACAGAGAGCAATAATTCATGACCAAGTGGCCAAAATCTGAGCCCAGACAGAATATTGAAAGCATGCAAATACCAGTCACTTCTTTAGACTTCAAAATGTAGATTTGAGTATATTTGTTGTATAAAACTTTATTCATTGAAATATTGTGCACGTTTGAGGACAACATAATTTTTTTCAACTTCAACACTTTTTCCATTAACACAATCATTCGATGTATATGGGCCGTATGCAAACTTGTTCAGAGAACATTTATGTTTAATATGCAAGTCTGCAATAAGCACCTGTTTTAATTAAGCATTGCCATCAATTTATATAAGTTTCAGTTTGCAGACAGACTCAGGCCTATCACTACGTCCTTAAAACATAGGATAAAAGTCAGAAAATGTGTATATAAAATTAAACTACCATTAAGAGAAAGTATTAATTTTTGAGCAATTACAAGGATGTTTTTCCACAGAGAAAGGTTGCAAAACATGAATGTACATAACGTTTGTTAGAAATTAAAATCTCTGTGTGCATTTAATATCATCTTGAAATTTATACCCACTTTTCCCTTTCCCCGAAATTGTGAATGTCTCAGAAAGGTTAGAAGAAATATTTTCCTCTTGAAAAACGATGTTCCATTTATACATGTAAGTTTATATGTTCGTGTTAAGCATTTATGGTTCCAGCGATTTAAAATTTTAACTGTTGATATTGCAGATGCTTGCTGTTAGTCTCATTGCTACCGGATATTTTTATTAACACTGTTTGATAGAAAAAACTTCAGGAAGTGTGAGGTTGGAGCACTTCACAAACCCGGTTAAAGCACACCAGTCGGTCCTTTTGCCGACTGACAGTTCCAAGGCGGCAACTGCTGGTTTTTCTTTTTGTGGGTTATGTTTCGTCTTTTAATATTTAAATTTACCCTGTTTGCCTTAGTCTAAAGGTAGTTTAGATTTAAATATATGTGGTTAACTGATATGGCCTTTTTTATTTACCTGCTATGTACCTGGTTTACCTGTGAGATATTGTATATTATAGTACACCCTTTCTCGAAACACAAGTCATTGTTACCAAAACATTTCTACTAATATAACATCCTATAGTGGGAATACCTGAGATGAGCAAATGCGATAATTGTACAAGTTTGTACTATATTTTAATTTACTTTTATGTTCCGTTTAATAACATTCAATATTTAGTAAAATAAGTAGTGCATAAATTAATAATTTAATTTTTTAATCGTTTGTATAAAATATATATATTTACTTTTCTTAAAGCTGTCAACAACATAATGCTGGTACAGGGCGTTACAAATGCTAAGTTTGTTTGTATTTCTTGGAAGTGGAAAGTATAAATTCAAGACAATTTTGTTGTACATTATATCGACAGAGTAACTTGTTAATGACAATACAGTCGCACAGGTATGCCAAGACGAAGACTGATTTGAATTCCAGAAATTGACCTTGCATAAAACAGTCAGTGTACTACTACAAAATGAATTTACTGCTGCACTACTGCCAAAACATACTTACAAATATAATTCAATATTTATTGAAATAGTAATCATATTATAAAAATACAAGCGGCTGATCTAGCTAATAATCCAATTACGTTATATAAAATACGTCTTGTATTCGTTCTAAGGGAAACTATATCTACATTCTGTACAATTCTTACTACAAGTACGTCTGTATTTCAAATTTGACAATATACAGTCATTATTCGAATTTATACCCAATACTAGAACTGTCATCACTATCCACAATTGATTGTATTTAAGTGATACAGCAGATCAGACATACAGTTTAGAGCAATTAAATCTTGCTGAAAATCAATTATCTATGTTCAAAGGAACAAATATATTGTTTCTAGTTTAGCAAAGATGTTTATGTTTAATAAGAAAAAGAAAATCGCCTTAGGATGTTTTTGATACCTTTGAAATAAGAAAAGTATTCATTGTGATTAAGGTCCTGCATTAAACGGTGTATTCTGTACAGGTGATTTAGTATAAGATATTTGAAAAAGAAATAGGATAGGCCTATTTTGCAGGAATCATCTATTTCGTAAAGGTTTCAAATTGAATATATAATACAATGTGTTGCATAATTAGAAGAAAGCTGTGGTCATGTAATATATCAATAAATCTCTAGTCTTACAACACTTTTTACGATCTTGTTAAATGCATTTCTTTATTTCAGTTTATCTTATTTACTGGACATACGTTTTTTATTGGAATAACAAAACAAAGCAATAAAACAATTGTCCTATAAAAATAATATGTTCTCAACATTAGCAGGAAAAGTAGAGTAATACAAGCAATGTATCTTCACAAAACAAAAAACATTAAAACAATACTAATATTTCTGATTAATCTTAGATAATTACCAATTTTTGGGAATATACTGTATCGAAAGCAATACAATTACCAAATTAATGAATAACAAAACAGTGAATAAGAAATAACCTGACACCTTTGTTTGATTATCAATCGGCCGGACAACATTTTCTAAATGTAAGAATGTTTGAGTAACATTTCCCCTACATTCCAAGTGTCGCCAGCAATGGCTACTTAACACCGATATATGATGAAAATATAACAATCAATTTAGACGTGTGATTCAACACTTTGTGGTATACAGATATAACTTAAACCTGTTAGGTCATTAGCGAATGTTTGTTTGTCAGAAAATGAACAAATGCAAAGGTCGTCTATTAATGGTTTTATTACGCCTGTGAATAGAACAAAACAAGCTACTTGCTAACTGCTTGAATTAAAAAAAAACAGCTTCAATAAATATAACGTAGAACTCTTGTACAGTTAACGTTGTTTTTCTTGTTTTAGATATAATTGAATCTCTGCAATGTTTTACTGTCATTGACTGTATATGTACGAATGTCACCGTGGTTTTTATGTAAGAACTGGCGATTTTATGCATTATGCACTCAGTCCTTCATTGTAGCAAACTCTGCAAACTTATAATGTTATCGGCTGCTTTATCTGCAGGTACAAATTAACCACAGATATTCAGTAAAGGCTGTAATTAGGTGCTTTACTCTATAATTGGCTTTTTGAGGAAATCAAGAAGGAGAACGATATAGTTTTTTTGATATTACTTATCATCTGGAAAATAGCCTTCTTCTATGTTTCAAGTGCTACGTATTCGTGTTTTCTATTTTACATCAACGTTTAGCAAAATGATAACTACTGTCGGCGATGTCTTTATAACAAATGCAACAATTGTACAACAATTTTATCTTGTATATGATATTTTGATCTTAAAATGGGTAAATGTCGTAAATTACATATTTAAATGGCTTTGCCTTTTGCCTTAAGCTCCATGACGTGCTGCATTAAATTTGAATGACATTTGTAACATCCATTTAATAAGAACTTTATATGTTGTCCATGCTTCTCAGTAAGTCACAGCTAGTTTTAGAGAATTAAATATGTTGACACGAGTTCCTGTATACAATTCAGAGTATTATAATAAGAAGTTTGTATTTTCAAATACGAATCATTTCCATGTCGACGGTCCTTTGCTTTACGTATGGAATTGCGCATAACTATAACTTTGCTGCAAAGTTGTATTCAATTAAAGAAAATGACAACAAATATTACATCCATATTGCAGTAAAAACGAAAATTAACAGCACGCGCCTCGTCGTACGATGCTTGCAAGTTTTGAACAACAATCGTCTTTTTTTTTACAATCGGATTCTAAATCCAGATCACAACACTCAGCAAATTTTCGATCGTCTATGGCCTATTAACAAATATACATGAAGCGCGGTAAGGACTTGATATTCGCAGGCGTTTATTCACGAAAGTCGTGATTATTTCCCCATCTTAGTCGTCTGATGGTTTTGTGTTCGCACTTATTATCCTACGAATTGGAAGATAGCCACATGGAGTAGCCGCATTGGACATTAAGGCTGTTCCATCGACTACACATCGACAGCCATAATACAAATAAAGACCTATCTAGCACAGAAAATAAACATGCGCAGTATACGGTAAAAAATGTTTGTCAAAAAATAAGAGCCCAAATGCTCATATGCATATACCGCACTCATAGTTTTCCCTGAATTTGATGATACATTTTATTAATGTAGAATAAAACGAGGGGAATTTAAGTATTAATTACATATAAGGTACTATATTCTAGCCATTAAACGTTTTGGTTCAGTTCTATGCGGTTTGGTGCGCCGTGAATTAACATGTTATGTTATTTTGAAAAAAAAACCGGCAACAACTGTAATATTTATTTGCATTGTTATGTACAGTAGTACCCCAGCGTTTAAGGGTACGCTAGTCAGGTTAAGGGTTGTTTACCGTTGTGGTTTTGATGACGTAGCACTCGCGTAACTGCTAGAAAGAAAGGGAATCATGTTAGAAAGTTCATTTGTTTATTTTTAACTGGGTTTCGAGAATGTTCTCGGTTTCGTAAATGTTCTAGAAATTCTTTGGGTCTATATAAGGGCGTGTTAGCCGATTTAAAGGAAGTTTGCTTTCGAGTTTAGACATATAGTTTGGAAATACTTGCAGCTTCTATATTAAATCTTTCTGTGTTGGAACTTACGTGGACTTACTATATTCTATAGTGATATAAATATTAAAGTGTTGAATTTGGATTTATATCATTTACATTCGTGTATTGTTCTACCATTGGATTATTTCAACTGTGCTTATCTACGAGGACATTCTACCGAAAACTCTTCAGGATCATTGGATTATTAATTGGACTATTAAAGGGACAAACTGTAAGCTAACATTTATTTTGATTTTGAAATTTTGTCTCATTTATTTGTTATTGTTTTACTACGCCATAGATTTAATTGATTATTAAAATAAAACATTATTGTTCTAGTTTGTTGCTGGCTTGTTCTTTCTGATACACCATTTCGTCGTTTAGTAAACGTGCCATTTTATTAATAAAACTTATATAGTGACACCGGTCATAAAATATTGGCATTGGGATTTTGCAGGCATTTTTGCCGATACAGTGCAACGACATTTTTATGATTATAGCACAGGGACACTTATGAGGTGCCCAGGGACTGAACCCGGCCGGTCCATTATACCGACACGGACGAGTCAGAGGTAATGCTGTCCCCTTAGCCCCGAGCGTTAGGAGGAAAGCCACTTCTACCAACTTTAAAGTCTTTGGTACATGTATGACCCGGCCGGGGTTTGAACCCACGACCTCCCGATCCGTAAGCCGGCGCTCCATAAAAATATACTTGCATAAAACTTGGGATTACGGATTCTCGCCATGGCGTGAACATAGAGTAATGAAGAATATTCTTGTAACCAATATACGGGCGTCTGCGTCTGGAACCCTCATAGACCACACCGACATTTTTAAATTGCCAATATTGATACATGCATGAAGACATAACATGTTATTTATAACACTAGTTTTATCTAATAGCATTTGTATTCACTGATTTGATTCATTGAGTTGATGCATTATTTGTGGAATGTAATAACATTTTACGGAAAAAGTCAATACAATAAGAACATTTGGTCTATCCACAGGAATTCTGCGCAAGACTTGCCGAGAGACATAACAATGTGAAAACATATATTTGTTAAATTGCCATATATTTGTAATATTGTTTGCTAGCTTTGTGGCAGTTGTAAGAAAGCTTATAACTAGATGCATGATATTGTATAATATAAAAACATAGCAAAGATGTGTTGGATCGTGCTTAGTAGGTGTGTGATGGTTCGGTCGAATTACGTTTAAAATATTTTGTCTTTGTCGGTATTATGAATCTTGGAAATATTAAGATAACTTTTATTTAGTTACTGTAAGTTTAACAAATTTGTATCGTTCATTAATTAACCTGGGGCTAGGTATTCAGTTGATTTACTATGCAGAATTGTTCATGTTTGTTACTTTGAATTTAGAACATTTTGACGTTTTCAGAAGTAGTAGAAAAAGTGTACCAAATACCAGTTACATCAAACGTTAAACGTTTTCTATTACTTTTTTCTTTCTAAATTATATCGGTTTAAGATTAAGCAAATTACACTCGTTATATCGAGGCCACATACTCTTTTCAACCACTTTCTTATCAAATGTATTGTTTGATTCCCTGTTTATTGCATTTATCGTCCCACCAACAGTATTTGAGTTATCTTGAGACGGTGTCCACTTGAAGCAGATATATTGTTGCCTTCACTGTGTATAGCATGCCGTTAACACCTGGCATGATACCACACCCAGTCAAAATTATTCTGACACCTGGCCAACCAGTTGTGAAACTACCCGTATATTTGCTTGAGCGTTAGCAAGGGACATATTTATGTCACTACCTTTTTTAACATCTTTGGTATGTCCCGGCTCGGGATCGAACGCGGGGCCTCCCGTTACTGGAGCCGACGCTCTACCGATGCACTACCAGGTCCGGTCCCAATTTATTGCAATCGTTAACACTAATAATGCATAGAATTTTTTATATATAATTTCGAAGAACTGCACACCACACATTGCTCTATTTTATCTACTTTCCTTTTTGTAGTTTATGTCACGGTATCAAAGATAAGTCGATTATACCCGGCAGCAAATTTGATTCATGAATATTGAAACTACCTCTAAATAAAATATCCCAAAACTAACCAGGTCAAACAACTTTCCTTTTAGAATATTTCCAAATTTCTATCAAATGTCTAAAATGAACATTTACAAATGATTGCAAAATATTTCATTTGATATTGATTCATGCAAACATTGCCAAATTTGACGAAAACCTAATTACATAAAACAGTGAAAAAATCTCGCCATTAATATGCTATCTCTTAACCAAGAAAACAAACTACGGGATGCCTTATCACCTGGCTATCCCACAGAAATGGGCAGCATTTCCAATGCTTTATCAGATGCATCATAGCGTTAAGAAATAACTATTTGATGAAGGCGCACCTGTCAATGCATATCAAATAATGGGTTCAGTGGTGGTCTTGACCACTTAAGCAGCGATAATTGGATTGTATATCAGGACCAGCATGTACTAGTATGCTTTATAAAGTACACGAACCTATAGTGAAAGCACGTTTTATTTAAAATTATTTAACGTATAAAATTTGACTTTGTAATATTTATAAGTATTTTAATATAACACTTAATATTTTGATTATTCCAAGCTTTTCTTTTGTAAATCTAAACTTTCTTTAAGTATTTGTAATTTCCTCATCGAAAGATCCCAAAATAAAACGTTTATACCTTAGAAAATAGCATTGTAAACTACAAACTAAGATTGAAAGGAGTAATTAAACTTAAGTAAGATATGGAAGATATTAGAAATATAACAAAGTAAATGTAAAAGAATTATTTTTTTGTATGATTTGAACTTGGGACCTTTAACCGGCGCAATGCTTACTTGCACTGTTTATTTTGTCTCTGACTGTCATAACAATTATATTATTATTGTGATTAGAGCGACGTTAAGCTTTGTTGGAGACGGAAGAGTACAGACAAAAGTCAGAGTAGGAAAGGATGCCCTAAAAGACCTTGAAACATAAATTTCTTCCAGCCTATTCCGGAATTCGAAAGACTGTGCAGTCACATGAAAAATAAGTCGGCGATTCTGCCAAATCTGCCATGATTTAATTCAACATGACTTGATCTGGTTCTGACTGGTTTCAATCTGTGCTTATCGCTGCATTTCATATATATCAATCTGAACTTAAAATGATACATATGCTACGAACAAGCAACAAAGAGCACCAACGTTCTATGGTCAGATACTGTCTGGCGATAAGGAAACTATTTTAATTGGAACCCCACCTGTCAAACCGTATCAAGCACTGGCTTATGTAGTTATATAGACCACCAGCGGGATGGGGAATTAATTTCCAAACAGCATAACCACACACGTAACATTGTTTTAAAGACAGGCGAAATCTTGGATGTCCTTTTAAATGTACATTTTTTCTGAATCAAGATATGCAAATGTTATATTTCACAAGTCTTTAATGTTTTGGAAGTATTTGTTTTATCAATCCATCATGTAAATGCCCTCAGAAGAATAACCCATTAGCCAACACCGAGTTATTGGTTATGCGAAACACGTGCTAACGAGAGAATACAAAGTATTTTCATTAACAAGAAAAGCCAGTTCTAAATGTCCAATCAATAATAAGTATGGACAAAAGTATACGAAGAGATAAGCAAAATCAGAAACGGACTTGGCTTTAACCATTTGTCTTCTTGGATTTCTTCACAGAATGACTTTTTAAGCATAATCTTTGAATAGTGTATGCAAATCGTAAATAAAAACGTTTTATATGACAAGAACTATATTTTGTTAAACAAAGCAAAAACTTTGCTGCTCTACAACACATAAGAAAATGACATGCCACATCTGATAACCAGAATTTGTCGTTAAAATTGTTTCACAAGATCATGCTGTCTTTAAACTGGGAAAGCTCAATAAGGAAATATAACTAAACCTATGAGCTTTGAAATATCACTGAAATACTGTTGGTTGGACGATAAACCCAATAAATAAACAAACAATAGACACGCAATAATTTTAAAAACCTATCTACACAAAATGACGGTTATATACCACAACAATGTTGATGTCATGTACCTTCCAAGACTGTGACCTGGTTGCTTTATATATATATATATATATATATATATATATATATATATATATATATATATATATATATATATATATATGTATATGTGTGTATGTGTGTGTGTGTGTGTGTGTGTGTGTGTGTGTGTGTGTGTGTGTGTGTGTGTGTGTGTGTGTGTGTGTGTGTGTGTGTGTGTGTGTGTGTGTGTGTGTGTGTGTGTGTGTGTGTGTGTGTGTGTGTGTGTGTGTGTGTGTGTGTGTGTGTGTGTGTGTTTGTGTGTGTGTGTAAGCAGGGAGACTATGTCCAGGTATGGTTCGAATGTTAACATTAATATTTTTAACTGTTTCATCTGAAAGTTTATTATATTGTGTAATTCTGAACAATGCCGCGTACTAATATCACGGCGCATGAACATCACTCAGTGACCCGAGGAAAGGGTGTAATGACAAAATTCATTGCATCATCTCATCATTCCGACCAATAGATTCGTACGCGCTCAAATAGGAACTACGAGCTGGGGTTTTAGGGTCAGATCCCAGGTGTGTGTAATAGGTAGTAGTTAATTTCATACTCAGGTTATTTTGGTATAATCCTGTAGCATGTATAAGCATTTATTTGAGACCTAACCTAAGTTAACATTCAAAATCATAGAGAAAGTATTGAATGTTTACTAAAATGGTCTCTATCGGGCGTTAGTGACTGTGATGTAACTGTTAAATCTTTATTTTGGAAGAGGTCTTTATTTGCGACTGAAGACTTGTCTACTTTCCAATTGTAAATGCATTGTACATTTGACATACTACGGAATAATTCTGACCAAAGTTTGCAGGCTAAACGTTACAACGCCCAAAAACGGCGCTTCTGAGCAATTAGATTTAGTCTGACACTGTACTGTTTGTTTTTTTTGTAACCACTGACTAACACAGACCTAAAAAGACTCTTACATTCCCATGTTTTTAAATCGTTATTAAATTGATCAATTTTTCGTCATTTTCGCTCTAATTTATAAATATTGATTCTAAAAACGCCCGCTGTGGTTGGGTTGTATTTTAGAGAGCAGTTATTCCGGTATAGTGTTGGTATAGCGCAAGGTCAATCGAACCAGTAAAATACCCAGTCGCACAAAATGTGCGAATAATTTGGATACACAGTCTCATTTTCTGTACTCCTGTTGCAGATAAACTTATTTAGTTTATTTCGTTTAGTCGTTTTGAAAACAAATGTGATTAATAGTAAAAATGGCGGTCCATTTCCAAGATCCGGGTAGTATAATAGCAATTTATAATAATATTTATTATTATATAATTAATATTCTTGCCTTTTGGATTATTAACACCTTCATATAGGACAAGGTATCCAAACGGTGATATGTCAATACGGATTTAAAACAACTTGACAAAAGATGCGCGAAGGGCATTGTAATGATATATCGGCTATCATTTTGTTATATTATATTAATGTCCATTATAACAACATTAAATCTTTTACACATATAAACAGTGTATTCTCTTCACGATACTGCATACAATCTTAAAGATGATAATTATTTTCTAATATTGAAAAGAGTAATAAACAACAAATGGAGACGAACGTCTAGCACCCAAACGTCACGCAGACATTTTGAAAATTCCCATTTTGACAGGAAGCCAAATCTATATTGTTTATGACAGCAGTTTCACGTTAAATGTTTTATAATAATTGATTTAATGCTACAACTAAGGAAAACAATTACAGGAGACTGGGAGGAGTCCAACAAAATAAAATCATTTGCCCAGTCAGGTATGGCCTGCTTTTTGACTGACAATATTGAAAGCAATGAACGGACATATAACGATAGACATTAATGAGATATTTATGTATATACATTGTTCTTTACGTAAGACTAAAGCTGTTTTCATAATATCTTTTTGTCTGTCTTTTTCTTTATCTGTCTCTGTCTCTCTGTATCTCTCTCTCTCTCTCTCTCTCTCCCTCTCTCTCTCTCTCTCTCTCTCTCTCTGTCTCTCTCTCTCACTCTCTGGCTCTGTTTCTCTGTCTCTTACTCTATCTCTCTATCTCTCTCTCTTTTTATATAGTTATTGACAATATATTACTTATATTAGTGTCGATATGACAGGCGTTGCACTTAACTTATCCTCGATAATATGGAATTAAATTTACATTGCATCACAAATAGAGACACGTACATCATACAAACCTTTTCATGCATTGCACAACAGTTTAAACAAGTGGCAGGAATTCCGGCAATCTGTTCTGTAGATAGATTGTAACTACTTATAACATTTAAAGCAACATTATTTCTATTATTATATCTAAATCACGTACATATGCACGTGTAAATTGTATTTATTAATTTTGTCTTTAAATAATTCGCCTCTTGATAATTGCTATTTGTATGCTAACTCATTAATTGTATATTTACCAATAATCTGAAAACATTTATGTAAAGGAAACATTTTACTAATTTCAGACTTCAGATAGTTTCTGAAGAAACCATGTAGTGATATCAGAGACATATTTATTTTCTTAAAGAACTTATTTTGACGATATTATTTTAAATAGTTTTCACAGTGCTATTCTATCATTCTGTATTAATGACCATTCTGACGTTTTAATGACCATCGTATTTGGTTAAACATAGATTAATAATAATGTGTGCATTTTAAAATATTTAATCACTATATTTAGTATAATAAATACTAGACCTGGTGTATGAAGATGTCTTATTGCGTGTTTTACCTTGTCAGAATAGTTTTGAAGAAACGAGCACTCCTGCTTCCTTATCAAAGATTTCAAGGCGATACGGGTTAATTATTTTTGAAGGACGCACCTGTCAAAGCGTATCACTCTAGTGGTAATGAAGACTACCAATACAGAGGCAAATGTAGTTCATATCAGGTTCAAATGCCTTAGCATGGCTCAAATACTGCTGACAAAATACGCATACAGTGAAAGCAGAGTATTTAATCTTCTAGGTATCAGGATATTTGTGTTCTGCAACAATCATCTTTTGTTTTGAAGACCTCAATTTGCCAGTGCTCTAAGCAGACTGGACACATAAGGAAATATTGTGCACTTCTTTCTGTCACCACTAAATAGTAAATTAATATTTTAAGATAAAAAACACGTTTTATTTGAATCAAATTAAGATGTTATTCAAGAAAATTGTCATACAAAGTTCAAAATTGTTACAAATAAAAGACTTCAATGTTATATGAACTTTTTATAATTATATTTGATTTTTATCAGCAGATTAAACTTGAACACATAAATGGTAAAACCATAATATTTGAATAATAAGAAGCCAACCAGTAGATCATATATACGTGTATTTTCTTCATTTTGCCCTTTCAAATCGTATATAAGTCTTTAGTTGACAATTAACCTATATGAAGAAAAAGAAAGTTAGTATAATTAATGAGATACTTCTTAATTGTCCTTAATTAACACTTTATGTCCTTACAAGTTGCTTAGTTAAAGTGTTGTGTTTTAAAACAATATAAATACCTACTACTGCACATTTGATTACGTATTTTCTACTTACACATCGATAGCAACCCTCTTCCTGAAACACATAAAATGCTAAGCATTGAATAAAAAATTGTTCATGCTATACAAATGATAAACCACACAAGTGCCCTGTCCGAGGCTATCTAGCGGTATGGAAAATATTTTAATTGAAGCACGCCTGTCATGCCGTATACAATACTAGATCAAGTCTGTCTAATCATCAGACGATGAGTTCTATCAAGGATTTGTGCGTATAATCACAGGCTGGTTTATTTACATTCATTGCGTTGTCCTAAGCACACTATACAATTTGTTTCTTCTATGTATTCCTATGTTTTGAACATACTCACATACTGGTTTATTTTGAATTCGTAGCGTTTTCCTAGGCAAACTGTACAATTTATTCATTCTGTGTGTTCCAACTTCGTGCAAATACTCACATACTGATTAATTAACGTTCATGGCGTTTTCTTACACGCAGTATACTATTTATTCGCTCCATGTGTTCCTTCTTTGGGCCTATACTCACATACTGCTTTATTTACATGCATAGCGTTTTCCTACACAAAATATACAATGTATTCATTCTATGTGTTCCTAGCGAAAAAAGTTCCTATAGTAATTGTTCCTTCGGTTATCATAAAGATATATTCTATTTCAAATGAAATATAAGTACATTGACTCGTTTGTTATTATCAAAATAATGTTTTATAATAAAATTATCAAACAGGTAAGCGTGTGTCTGATTTCTCACATATAAAAAATCCCGCGTAAGTGCGCTTTTGTAACGAATTCGTTACAATATTTTAGAGTAATTCTTTTGTCTGCAAAAACATTGGAATGACATTTATGTGTGTTAAAACGTCGGTATTGCCTTTTAAAGTTCAGATAAGTGTTAAGGTTTTACGTGATTCGGTTTTGAAATTACTTTTTTGACAAGCAAAGTTGATACATTGTCAGTGACGTAACAGCATATGATAATATGGTATTACAATATTAAAACGATTATTATGGATTAGACAAAAATATTTGAGGAAATGGTAGAAAAACAGAAAATCTGGCTTGTTTATATTTAAAATGACACGCGTCGTGTGTATTTTGATAGCATGGAAGACCTACTTACAAAAAAACAACATGACAAAACCAATCATATGCTTGGAGCACAAAATGCCAATTATATACATGCGTCATAAGTCTAGGAAACACTTCGATAGATAAATTTACTGACAAAATCCTAAATTAAATGTTGAATTATTTCACTGGGGTGGTTGCGTAGTTGTTAAATGTTTGGGATCTATTAGGTTGACGTATTTTAAGTTTTCTGAAATATTTTTAAAATCACTATAAAGTACCCGGCCATAATACAATGGTTAAAATGAAATCAGCAGTAGCTTTTAATTTCAGTATTTGTGTTATAACAATATATTGTCGTTTTAATTAGTTTGGGTATTGGGCAATCCTTTCTAATAAAGCTAAAGGTCACAAGAGCAATAAACCAAATCGAAGTGTCGCAATAAAGAACGGGGATAAAGCGACCAATTCGAAGCGATTACATCTAGATCTCTTTGATTAGCAACCCAGCAAACGCCACACAAAAGCAAGAAACATTGAAATTACAATCCCATGAGGTATTGACATTGCCATGTGTCTCCTTAAGGCTATATAGTTAGAATTATTTTCCGTTCTTCATCCCTGTTGTTTAGATTTATTTATAGATATCTGTAGAGAATACTTTTTGCTGATGTTTTGTATTCTCGGTGAGCCATAAAACCTAAAACATAATATAACAAATCAAAGCGCTGCAAAGGCGATGTAAGTTAAACCCAAGTAAGCGATTAATGGTGTGCCAACAGCTGTCAAATTATTTGGTAAGTCAAAAGTACGACGTGTTGATAAGCAGGCAAGTCATTACCAGCAAAGAAAACACAACTTTCTTCTAAAATCATAAATTACACAATGGCGCAAAAGTTAGAACTGAGTCACTGACATCATGTCTAGTTTGGATACCGTCTTGCTGCTTCACTAAATGAATGTTTGGTAAAGTTACGAGCCTGTTTAAAAGCAAATATAACGATTATAAAACTTTATACACCTATTGTTTTTTTTCCTAATGATCACAAAAATAAGTGATCATGGTTTCTAACTGAAAAATAGTTAACTGTGCAGTGTGGCTTAGATACGAAATGCATGTTTTAATGACGATTGAGGTGTTACAATGCGCTTTTTACAGAGGTGTAGGACATAAATAAAAGCATTTTGCCTGATCTTGTTAGATGACATTTACGTTTTTGGTTGTTTGAGAAAAAGGGGCTTGATCTTGACTTACTGACATACTGACTGAATAGACTGACTGGACAACTCTGACTGCGCGGACGGACTGGCTGCACTGACTGACTGACTGGACTAACTGGACTGACTGGACTGACTGGACTGACTGACTGGACTGACTGGACTGACTGACTGGACTGACTGGACTGACTGGACTGACTGGACTGACTGACTGGACTGACTGGACTGACTGGACTGACTGGACTGACTGGACAACTCTGACTGCGCGGACGGACTGACTGCACTGACTGACTGACTGGACTAACTGGACTGACTGGACTGACTGGACTGACTGACTGGACTGACTGGACTGACTGACTGGACTGACTGGACTGACTGGACTGACTGACATACTGACTGACTGGACTGACTGACATACTGACTGACTGGACTGACTGACATACTGACTGACTGGACTGACTGACATACTGACTGACTGGACTGACTGACATACTGACTGACTGGACTGACTGACATACTGACTGACTGGACTGACTGACATACTGACTGACTGGACTGACTGGACTGACTGGACTGACTGGACTGACTGGACTGACTGGACTGACTGACATACTGACTGACTGGACTGACTGGACTGACTGACTGACTGGACTGACTGACTGGACTGACTGACTGGACTGACTGGACTGACTGGACTGACTGGACTGACTGGACTGACTGGACTGACTGGACTGACTGGACTGACTGGACTGACTGGACTGACTGACTGGACTGACTGGACTGACTGGACTGACAAGACTGACTGGCTGGACTGACTGACCGGACTGCGCGGACTTACTGACTGGGTTGATTGATATGACTGCACGTACTGATTGGATTGATTGACTGATTAAATAAACAGACTGACTGTCTACATGTTCTGGCTTGCTGGACTGACTTGCAGGACTGATTGACTGGAATGACTAGATGGAGCATCTCGCTGCAATGTCTGTGAGGACTGATTGACATAATGACTGAATAGACTGACTGAACAGACTGCGGACTGACTGGACTACTTATTTTTTCACAAAGTCACTTGTACAATGTGTGCACTCAACATGCTGGTGGGAGATCAATTTTGCGCCATAATGTGTTGCTAGTAAGCTGTTTCTGAGAAACGATTTAATTAATGACATTTTTATAGTTTGTTCTTCATATTCGTTTCCATTAAAGACAGTTTACTTGATTTTCGAGTGTATTAGTGGTTGTTATCTAGTGTTATTTGTGAAAAACTGCAAGATCCAATGAATTTTGAATTGTGTAAGCAAATGTCTTATCTGGTTCTTGAAGAATAAACTTTTTTGTACTCGGTTGTAAAATCTAAAAGGTAATTGCATGGTTGAACAGTAAGTTTAGCTGGCGGATTTAGCCGGCGGTTTTAACCGGTTAAAATTGTTCCGGTTAATAACCCTGAAGTCGTCAATACTGGTCAGTAGCGGTCAATTAGAAAAACGATTTTTAATGTAAAATGAGTTTTAATATATAATCATTTGTTTCTTTTAAATTAAAACATATTTTAAACTTTGCATTCCAAGTTTCATTTGTTTTGGACGGACTAAAAAGGTGGCCAAAAAGTGGTCAGTAAATTCAATACTAATCATATGTATTACGTTACATTAACATGCTTATGTTGATAAAGAAAGAATAATCCTTTAATTCAGGGCTGTGCGGTAATGACCACCCCTGATAAAATGCTTCCATTCAATACTCTGATGTGGTCAATTGCGGTCAATTAATCTATGTTAATGTGCTTTTACTGTAACCGAAAAATATCCAATTTCAATTTTAATTACCTTAGTTAAAGATATTATGTTACAAGCCATGTATATTTTAATTTAATATTAATGCATAGTGCATGGTCTAACTATTTAACATATGGTTAATACTGGTCAATTTAAATTTAAATTTGTAAATTGATGCCTCACTGTTTGTTTTTCTCTGACATGTGTTTCTAAAACATAATGATACACAGCTGTGGATTCTGTCACTGTTTTTTTTCTAGTTGGCATTGCCACATGCTGAACAAGCAAAAAACAAACAAACAAACAAAACCAACAACAACAACACAATGACATGGAGCAAGAGCAATCAACAGTTAATAATTAAAAAATAATGCTGACGATTTTGACAATGTTTTTTCATGATAATGCTGTTGATGCTGACAAAGGTTTTTGCTGCTGCTCTTGTTGACATTATTGATAATAATAATGATGTTGTTGTTGCTAATGCTGCTCGTACTGATGATGATGCTGACGATGATTTTTGTAATGGTCATTTTCTTGATATTTGTCTTTGCGAAACTTAGAGTGTTTGTTATAAACTAGATGTTGTAGTTGACAAAAATTATGATTATGATTAATTGGTGATGCTATTTTTTGATAATGGCAATGATATTGGTGATGATGCAAATGGTAACGACGAAGATGAGAAAGTTTTTTCGAAATATTGATTATGATTATGTTGTTGGTTATGTTGACGTTGGTGACGATGGCGGTGTTCATGGTGTTGATAATAATGTTAAAAATTGTGTTTTGATAATGGTGATGACGATGACCATGGACGATGAGGAATATGCTAGGGATGATGATGGTGTTGATTATTACATTATGGTGGTTCTGTTACAATACTAATGATTTTGGCGATGGAGACACAGATTACAAGAATGGTGGTTATGTTGATGCTGGTGCTGGTTATATTAATGCTGAAAGTGTTATTTGCCATTTGTGATGTAGATAATGCCGTTGGTAAAAATTATGATGATTATGATATTTGTGGTGTATGCTGTTGATGATAAAAACGATAATTATGATAATAGTTTAATTTGGTTATGTTGATGATGGCGGTGGTGATAACGGTGATAATGATGATGATGATGATGATGATGATGATGATGATGATGATGACGATGATGATGGTGATGATGATGATGATGATGATGATGATAATAATAATAATAATCATGATGATGATGATGACGATAGTGTTGACGGTGTTGATGACGATGACAATGATAACAATGGTCATGAAGACGATGCTGCTGCCGCTGATGTTGCTGATGCTGCTACCATAAGTACAACCATTATGGAAAGAGGACAATAATAATGGTATACAACTCTTCAACTGAGGTTAAAAGCAGTTATACTGTGTATTATGATGAGCAATATATTCTCGAATTTTATAAACTCCTCTTATCATTGTATTTTAGCTCGGTTTCGACTAAAGAAAGGTTCGTACTCATGATATATCCTGAAGTCTATTAGGAATATGTTCTTCTGAAGAATTATTATGTGTTTAAAGGAACCTGATTTTATTCTTTTGTCCGTTTCTGCAATAATTACGCTAAAACATGGTTTAGTATGATTTCTTTAACATGGCTTACAATCCTTTAACATGCTAAACAATTTGTACAACTGCTGTAGAAAAAAAGTCAAAGAAGCAAACAAACAAAAACAAAAACAATAAAGAAAAAACAATCATCATCATCACCATCAACAAAAACAACAACAACAACAACAACAACAAAACAAAATAAAACAAAAAGGCATTGCTAAATGATTGCAGTGAAACTATTGCTTGCTAGCTTGCTATTGTATGTGCAAACACCCGAAGTGAACAGGTGAGAAAGCATCCACTTGATATTGATCACGAAAACGTTGTTTTTTGTGGTTTTTTTATCAAACGATTTTTCCGACAATTTCTTCTGTGTGTTACTACAAAAAATGTTTTTATTGCAAAAAATTATGTAACTTCTACCTTGGGATAAAATATATTTTATTATTTTTTAAATTCGAGGTTAACAAAGTGTTGAGGCCAGTTAAAAGTTTTAAAGCAAACGAAAATGTGAAAAAATTGTCTTTAAGATTTTTTGGCATATTGTAATAATTAAAGTACAATTCAATTCAATATTTGATGTTGATTTGGGTGACTGACTGACTAGACGGACTGACTCTACAAACTGACTGACTGACTGTACAGACTGACTGACTGGACGGACGGGCTGACTGACTGACTGACTGAACTGATAGACTGACTGGACTGACAGGCTGACTGACTGAATGAATGGACTGACTGGATAGACTGACTGTCTGACTGGACGGACTGACTGACTGGACGGACGGACTGACTGGACGAATGGACTGGACGGACTGACTGGACGGACTGACTGGACAGACTGACTGACTGGACAGATTGACTGACTGGACGGACTGACTGGACGGACTGAGTGGACGGACTGACTGGACAGACTGACTGACTGGACGGACTGACTGACTTGACGGACGGACTGAACGAACTGACTGACTAGACTGACTGATGACTGCATGGACTAACTGGACAGACTGACTGACTAGACGGACTGAATAGACGGACTGACTGACTGGACAGACTGACTGAACTGATAGACTGACTGGACTAACAGACTGACTGAATGGATGGACTGACTGGACAGATTGACTGACTGACTGGACGGACTGACTGAACTGATTGACTGACTATACTGACTGGCTGGACTGACTGAGAGGACTGACTGACTGACTGAATGGATGAACTGACTGGACAGACTGACTGGACAGACTTACTGAACGGACTGACTGAGTAGACTGAGTGGTTGGATAGACTGACTGGTCAGATTGACTGACTGACTGGACGGATGGACTGACTTACTGGACGGACGGACTGATTGAACGGAATAACTGACTAGACTGACTAATGACTGGATGAACTTACTGGACAGATTGACTGACTAGACGGACTGAGTGGCTGGACGGATTGAATATACTGATTGACTGAACGAACTGATTGGACAGATTGACTGACTAGACGGACTGAGTGGCTGGACAGATTGAATATACAGATTGACTGGACGAACTGATTGGACAGATTGACTGACTAGACGGACTGAGTGGCTGGACAGATTGAATATACTGAATGACTGGACGAACTGATTGGACAGATTGACTGACTAGACGGACTGAGTGGCTGGACAGATTGAATATACTGATTGACTGGACGATCTGATTGGACAGATTGACTGACTAGACGGACTGAGTGGCTGGACAGATTGAATATACAGATTGACTGGACGAACTGATTGGACAGATTGACTGACTAGACGGACTGAGTGGTTGGACAGATTGAATATACTGATTGACTGGACGAACTGATTGGACAGATTGACTGACTAGACGGACTGAGTGGCTGGACAGATTGAATATACTGATTGACTGGACGAACTGATTAGACAGATTGACTGACTAGACGGACTGAGTGGCTGGACAGATTGAATATACTGATTGACTGGACGAACTGATTGGACAGATTGACTGACTAGACGGACTGAGTGGCTGGACAGATTGAATATACAGATTGACTGGACGAACTGATTGGACAGATTGATTGACTAGACGGACTGAGTGGCTGGACAGATTGAATATACAGATTGACTGGACGAACTGATTGGACAGATTGACTGACTAGACGGACTGAGTGGCTGAACAGATTGAATATACAGATTGACTGGACGAACTGATTGGACAGATTGACTGACTAGACGGACTGAGTGGCTTGACAGATTGAATATACTGATTGACTGGACGAACTGATTGGAAAGATTGACTGACTCGACAAGTCGGACTGAGTGGCTGGACAGACTGGATAGACTGACTGAATGAACGGATTGACTATTCAGATTGACAGACATAATAGACAGACTTGATAGACTGATTGACAAGACAGACTAACTGGACGAACTGAATGACTGGACATACTGACTGATCAGAATGACTTGACTGAATGGACTGAATGGATGAACTTACTGACTGGACGGACGGATTGCTTTGACTGACTGACTGACCTGACTGACTGCATGGACTGACTGACAGAGCGACGGACCTGACTTCACGGACAAACTGACTAGAAGGACGCGCTGTCAGGACGGACTGATTGATATGACTGCACTTACTGATTGGATTGACTGACGAACTTAATCAGACTGACTGACTAGACCGTCTGGTATGCTGAAATGACTGGCTGGAATGACTGGCTGGAATGACTGGATGGACTTTCTGGCTGTATTGTCTGTGAGGACTGACTGCCTGGACAGACTGACTGGACTGACTGACATACTGACTGAATAGACTGACTGGACAGACTGCAAAATCTGACTGACTTGACTGACTGGCTGAGCTGACTGACTGGACTGACTGGCTGGGTTGACTGACTGGACTACAAGGACTGACAGACTGGACTGACTGACTGGACTGGCTGGACTGACTGACTGACTGGACTGACTGGCTGGACTGACTGACTGGACTGACTGGCTGGCTGACTGTCTGGACTGACTGACTGGACTGACTGACTGGACTGACTGACTGGACTGACTGGCTGGACTGACTGACTGGACTGGCTGGACTGACTGACTGACTGGACTGACTGGCTAAACTGACTGACTGGACTGACTGGCTGGCTGACTGTCTGGACTCACTGAAACAAAAGCTGACTGCAAGGACGGACTAAATGGACTGTCAGGAAAGACTGACTGCACTAGACAGACTACACTGACGGAACAGACCAACTGGAGTGACCATGCCGAAGAACCCATCCACTTGACTGACAGGACAGACCCCTTGACTATTTGCAGTGACTGGACTGACCGACATAACCGACTGTCTTGCCTGTCAGGACAGGCCGACGGGTCTGATGAAATTTAAAGTGCTGGTAGACTAGGGTTACAGGAAAAACTGGCGGGACTGTTTGACCGATGGGATTAATAAGACGGACAGATAGGACTGACAGACAAACGAGATTGACAGGACAGACTATTTGGACTGATTGGTGTGCAAAGTCAGACAGGACTGACAGAACAGGGCGACTAGAAATACGGATCAGACTGACTAGACTGACACTTGTACAAATCAGGCATCGAAGCATAATTAAAAATACAACTCATTATGGTGTAGCAGTTTGGCATTTTACTATTTTTAATTTGGTCTAATTACTTTCGAATTTAATTAAGTGCAGTCTGTTTATGTTTTTCATCTCAAATTCTTACACCACGTGAGACTTTTTTGATCCCCGCTGTTCAGTCTACCCCAGCCATTACCTTTGGTTTACTTTTTTGTTTGTTTGAGTTGTAGTTTGAGTTGTAGTTTGAGTTGTCTAATTGCCTTTGCCAAGCCTTTGGATAATCTTTCTTCTTAGTGCATTGAAATTTTATATTGATCCTTTATTATGGATATTCAATAGACGATAGAGACTTACTACAGTGACGAAAAAAATTCTCTATACTAACAATTATTGCACACTTATACAATAGCATACTTTTTAAAGAACAATATAGTTATAGTCGACAAAAAAGATGGGATTAGCCGGCAGTTTTGGCGATACTTTGCAGCGACATTTCTATCATTATAGCACAGGGGCACTTATGAGGTGCCCAGGGACTGAACCCGGCCGGTCCATTATACTGACACCGACGAGTCAGGCGTAATGCTGTCCTCTTAGCCCCGAGCGTTAAAACGGAAGCCCATTCTACCAACTTGAAAGTCCTTGGTTTGACCCGGCCGGGGTTTGAACACACGACCTCCCGATCCGCAAGCCGACGCTCTACCACCTGAGCTATTGCGGCCGGTTATAGTCGACAAAAGTACAGTACATGTGAGATAGTTGTTTGCGAGCCATAGGCCCCATAGTCGTAATAAGTATTAAATATTAATTGTATCGTTCGATTTGTATTTTTTTAGTTTTAAACCACTTTAGTTAAATATAATTTTGGCAGTTGTTTTATTGTTTATTCCATTTTCATTAAAATAATTTCATATCATTTAGGAAGCAATTAGGGATTATAAATACAACGCCAGCCCGGCAGAACGCTTACCTCTCAATATCGAGGTCTCTGGTTCGAACCCCAGCCAGATCAAGTTGCATCTTCCATTCATAGTTATTTTATTTAGTTATGTTCCTAAGTTTGTCTATATGTTGCATGGTAATGTGCATTTTACAGATATTCCGATAGTTCATGCATGACTAATGCTGATAATGTAATTGTCATACTGTTATGATTGTTGTAAAATGTCTCGTCTTTCGTCCATATCGGAAATACAGATGTAAACAAAAAAGAAACTGGTTGGATCATCTCGCAGTTCATCACCCGCTAAGAATGTTAACACATTAGTATATTTTGGCCAGTACACAGCATGTACATGTACATGTATTCAAATATGTCAAAGGTTTAGAACACGTTCTACTGCTAGCAATTATATTCGTATTTAAAGTATCCAAGGCTTTTTTTGTCGCAAATGACAGTAAGAAAAAAAAAACAAATTTATTTTGGTATAATCGGGATATTTAAGATCATAAAGTGGAAGTTCTTTGTAGTTCTCAGCTTGCTTAGGAAGAGTACCAAGTACTAAATTGCTTGTAGCGCTTTAATATTAATGTGTACATGCAGTGGTAGTTAAACGATATTTTCTTTTGGCATGCCATTGTCATCTAAATTATTTATCCTAATTTACATATTAAAACATGTCTCATTACCATTTTATTTAAGCAAAAGACATGCCGTCAAGGACGAAAAGTCCCTTTAACCTAAACGCTGTATTTCTTAAGGAAACTAAAATGAAGCTAAAATGAAACATGTGTAAATTCTTCAACCAGCTACGATTTAAAAAACAAACGCCACGTAACGTATGCTGACATCACCAATTCGATTCACAATGCCGTACGCCACAGACGCATCTTAGCAGATCGTGTTCATTTCAAGTCGGTTTTGACATCGCTCCCGTGATGCATTGCTGCAACGTATGTGGGTAGGGATCGCATCTAGGTTGTGATGGTCACCCTACGTTGGCATTGGTAAACCACGTCCATCAGTGAAGCCCGGATGACGGCATCGCCGAGAGTTAGGCGAGTTAAACTTTATAATCTTCCATAGTGGTTAAAGTATAATATATTTAGTCAGGAAAGTATGGCAATTCGTGTTTTGGGTGAAAAGAGTTTTTGTTCTTTGTGCTCTGTACCTTGTCTACAGTTAAAGAAAATTCAAATTTAAACTTAAATTGCCTTATAGACAAACAGTTAAACCAAAGGCAATCAACTTGAATCACACTGTCGACAACACCCGGGCAACTATCCGATGTTTTGAAATCTAGAGATATTTTGTTTGTTACAAATATCCAGCTTAGAAAAGTAAAAATGCATGCTAAGAATAAAAAATAAATAACGCGTCTGTCAACTTCAACATACATACATACTGGTTTTTGTGCACGTAATACCCTACATAGGCATGAAAACTGACAGCGGATAGTCATTGCAATAAGAATAAAATCTGCGTGCTTCCGAAATTCAGCTTGCTCATAAGTCTAGACGCTTTCTCAACCGACACTGCACAACAATGTACATATCGAATTAGACAGTCAAGTAAAATTGACTCTTTGTATGAACTTGGGCTGCAAATAACACTTTAAACTATTTATTTTGTGAAAAATTGAAGTCATTGAAATAAATGAATAAATAATAAATAATTGAATAAATAGTATAGTATAGTATAGTATAGTATAGTATAGTATAGTATAGTATAGTATAGTATAGTATAGTATAGTATAGTATAGTATAGTATAGTATAGTATAGTATAGTATAGTATAGTATAGTATAGTATAGTATAGTATAGCATAGCATAGCATAGCATAGCATAGCATAGCATAGTATAGTACAGTATTAAAATGAATGATGTACAATAATGACATGGCGAGATAGCATATTGACGACTTTAAAGCAATTAAACAGTACTCTTAAAGGTATGTTTGAGTGAACTTTAAATATATCATTGCATACATGATGAAAATAAATTGCACAAATATTTAGCGATACAAACAATGAACAGCAATTGTTCCGAACTTGGATTTGCAACGATAATTGTCTTATTATCTAAATAACGAGAACTTGTAAGTTTAGTCAATAAATATTCAAACAGAAATTTCAAAGTCAACTCCTTTGCCTTTTTGAGAAGGTATTTTTTGTCTGATTGAAAAGAGACTAGCTTAAATAAAATTGGATCTCTCCATTGCTCATTTAAAATAAAAGTAGATCGGTCTGCAGATTTATGTGTTTCAAATTAAATAAACAAAATTAGTTGTACATGTATATGCAACTGGTTTATTAATTTTGTATATTTCAGTTCTTAAATTGCGCTACGACATTCGATTGAAATATTAAAATTAAATAAAATAAAACATTGCTTTCTTTGTGTTGGCCAATGCTATAATTGCTATGATAAAAGGAAAATACAAGTTGTTTTTGCATTAACAATATACTAGCACAACGGTAATTATTCTTATATTCTTGCTTATTCAGTACATGTATTATTTCTGGTTCAGTACAGCAATTTCAGAAAATTAGTTGTCTTGTATAATGACTATCGGAACCTATATTAGTTCATAAACAGCCGTTTTTCGTCCCACCGACAGTATTTCAGTGATCTGGAGACGGTGTCCACTTGAAGCAGATATAGTGCTGCCTTCACTGTGTATAGCATGCCGTTCACACCTGGCATAATACCACACCCAGTCACATTATCCTGACACCGGGCCAATCAGTCGGAGAACTACTTTTATATTTAATTGAGCCTAAGCAAGGGAGCTTTATCACTACCATTTTTATAGACTTTGGTATGTCGCGGCCCTGGTCGACCCCGTACCTGGAGTTGACGCTCAACCGATTGCGCTACAAGGTGCGATATTTCCAAAATTGACGAGTGTATCAGCAACGTCTTCGGTGTAGTCTTGCAAGAGTTATCTCTCTTATCTTATTCGTGTTTGCGCATTTTATTTACAGAATACTGTTCATTTTAGTAAGAATGACTACATCAAACTGACACTTCTAAGTTCTTGACAACGTTACCGCCAAAATTCGGACATTATCCTGTGTTATATAAAAAAACGGGCTGGAATAGGTAAGTGGCCAAAAAAGGTAATGACAAATGTAAAATAATTTCGTTTTTGTTTTCTCTGTGAGAGCACATACTATGGACACATAACATGATACACAACTATATTCGTGATTAGTTATTTGGGTTTTACGGCACACCGACACTTTATATAGGTCATACGGTGCCGAATATTTTCATTAATATCCATGGGTATATTGGGTACACGGGTATATATGACGAAAAACGAAAAAAGAACACGACTTATTGTTTTACTTTCAGGAAATTAAAACGCCGTGTTTAGACAATGAACGCACATGTACCTTACTACTTTATTTATCTTTCAGACACGACATTACTCACACCACTATAAGTATATTCCACATGTATCTTGTTATTGCATTGAGAGTTTAAGCACAGGGGTGGATCTACGGGGTAGGGGTGCGGACGCGGGAAGCAACCCCCATCCATCAGCTAGGTTAACGAGTAGAATTATGAAAACGCGTACATGTAAAATACACAGCTTTTAAAGTAAATTTTGTCAGTTGACTGCTTATGTCGAAGCAAGAGTCCCTTACTGTGTATATCTAGTATTTACTGCGATAAAGTTGAATGGATCTTAATTAATACTCACCCCCTCCCCCCCGAAAAAGTAAATAAATAAATAAAATAAATAAGTAAATAATAATAATTTCACAAAATCTGGATCCGACCATGATTAATTATAGAATATGAGTAACTGCTTCATTATTAATGGAAACTTATCTTAATGTCTAACAGTTTCTTTACGTTTGTTATTGATAGCATGATACTTTATATCATTGCCTAGCCTTCATTTAGACCTTACAGCAATGTGTTTAATGTAATTTAAAATGTGCAGACTATTGGGACATTTTGGGAAATAAGAGGAGGCAGAGCTGACATTTAGTTTATATAAAGGGAGAAAACACATTAAGTTTCGTCTAGCCTATCATGGTTAGCAGACCATTACAGGTAAGTAACTGCTAGCTGGATATTGTATTTGGAATGTATATCGCGGTTGGTTGTCTGTATTCGCATATATGTTTAAAATTGTGTCGATGATTTGTTTTTGTCTTGTTGGGTTTATCGACCCACCAACAGTATTTAAGTTATCCGGAGACGGTGTCAATTTGAAGCACATATAATGCTGCATTCACTGCGTATAGCTTGCCGTGAACACCTGGCATGATACCACACCCAGTCACATTATCCTAACACCTGGCCAACCAGTCGTGGAACTACCCTAATATTAGCTTAAACGTTAGTATACCACTACCATATTTAACGACTTTGGTATGTCGGGGCCTCCCGTACCTGGAACCGACGCTCTATCGATTTGTGTCAGATGTTATCTTTAGAAACTTAATAACGAAATGGAAATAAGATTCGCAGCGGTAACGAACTCAGTAACAGTTCAGATTTTTTAAAACTGTTATGATCTATCCAACGGTCAACCTGAACAATACTACTGCTATGGTATATTGTTTTGGCACAGAGAAGGCACACTAGAGCAAAGGAAACCCGCAGTGGAGAAAATTGGTTAATGTGTTCATGTGGCGGGTAGAGAATTTGCAGATATGACACGTATGTCGCACGGGCTGTGTTTTCAGTTTATTACAGCATTGTCACAATCAGACAAGCGGTGCTGTCACTAAAACGATTATTAGCGAATGAAAGTGAGGGAATCTTTGCGTCTTTTTATCAAGCGATTTAGATATATAGGCATTTACAATAAAGCTAGCCAACAGATTATGTAAAGGTGCTATCAAATGTAAGTATAACGACAATTACGTATTTTGTAACTGGTTAGACTACATATGAAATACATTTATATCTTGAAGCGTTATATGTATGTATACACAGCAAACCAATTTAAAGGATGGTCAATATTTAACACTTAATACATGGCCTTGAGGGCAATATGCAAGTTTACGGACTAGTTGGTCAGACCGAGAAAGGAATATGGCCCGAAGCGCAGCTGAGGGCCATATACCTTCCGAGGTCTGACCAACCAGTCCGTAAACTTGCATATTGCCCTCAAGGCCATGTTTTATTTGTTATATTATACCGAATCTTAATCCTTTTATCCCTTTTGTTGCTTTTATTTTTATTATGATTTGCTTTCAAATAATAATTGTATTTGTTCAGTGTGTGAAATATCTCAAACCCTAGTCGTTTTTTAAAAAAAAATATTTTAAAGCGATGCAGCTAACAAATCATGCTTTTCTTTTAATATTCCATTTTTGTTGATCAAATTTAATATTAAATGTTACTAGACAAAAGACCCGGACTTTAAGAAATTCGTTCGTGTAAGTTTCAAAGGAAGAATCGTGGCCTTTTTCTGCTAGATTTGTTCGGAAGAGCTTCAGTTTTGTCGCGGTTTTAGTGTTTTTTGAATCATTATATTCGCTGAGTTTAACTAAATATGTCTCCGATAAAGAGGCGAATCACTTAGCCATTTTGACAGTTTGACAATATCGTCTGTTTGTGTTGTCGTAAAATTCGCACGTCGTGAAAGTCGCGTTAAAACAGTCAAACAAACTGGATGACGTCATAAACAGTCTGTATAAGAATTATGGACCGGGTAGCCGGTCCATATATGCGATTTATGGACTGGATGACGTCATATTAAATATAGAAGGGCGTATGCAAATGAGGTATAATATTGCATATGATCGCCGGGTTCTTGTTTATCTTGATTCAAATCGTTGAGATAGTGAGCAAATATATAACATGTTCGTGTTGGTCATTCGTTTGTATACGTACGATAGTCATACAGTTGTATGATGTCCATACGTTACCGTGATTTAACCACCATTTACATTGTAAAATATAACAGACTCAATCTGTTACTAAATCATCTTACTTGTCTTTCCTCATCCTCATCCGTCTTCTTCAATATTTAGTAGAGTCATTGTTATTTCTAACTATCATTAAGCATCAAATTACTGATCTCAACTTCGAATTCTCATTACTAATTTTTACTTATGTCAATCTTTCACCTTTGCACCGGGGCGCCTGCGCACTACATTAAAACATTGTTTTTGTATTGACTAAGACCTTTTTGTGCCATCTGCAGGTAACTGGTTGCAATATGAATTGTTAAAACATATCCTTGTTTATTACTCTATGCAACTGAGTCCATGTTTATTCTCCTATCCTCATATTTGGTCATTTTTTCTTACGACGGCACTACATTAAAACATTCCTGGCGAGAGCTTGTTTTTGTTCTTGTCTTGACTAAGACCTTTTTGTGCCTTCTGTAGGACCCAAAAGACGATTCAGAGAAAAGGGTAACACTAAAAAAAAGAAACCGTCATATCAGTTGTTTTTTCTTTGCATTCTCTTGTGTAAACGTCAACATGAAATTAAGTTTTTCTTTAATAAAACCAGCACACTAGATAAAATAGGATCTATACAAGGGAAATAATAAAAAATGTCTTACGAGAATTACTACAGATATTAAAAGTATCGACCACCTAGACGAAGGTTTACAAGGCAAATGTAAAAGTGACAAAACATAGAGACGAGATATTACTCTCATAATGAAAGACCAACAGTTACCGCCTTGGAATGCTCTGTCGGCAAATGGATCGACTGGGGTGTTTAAACCTTGTTTTTTGAAGCGCTTCAACCTCGCACTTCCTGATAATTTCTCACAAACAAACAGTGTAAGTAATAGGTTTTCTATCAAAGATTGTGTCGTTTGTTTCAAGATCAGAAAAGCAGTGTGTGAGGGTGGGGGGGGGGGGGTGGTGGTGGTGGTGGGGGGGGGGGGGGGGGGGGGGGCTTAATAGGAAGTCACATAATAACATAATATGTCATTAATTTAAATGGACGAATTTTCCAACATCCATTTACTGTCTTCATAAGAGTCTGATCCGACCACAGCAGGCCATTCCAAGACTTAATGATAATAATATAACGCAACACAAATCTTGACATTGTTTCTGTAACTAACAGTGGCTTATGTCAATTTCTTTAAATTAGAACCAAAGCTTTTCGTTTAATAGATATCAGAAAACTTCCGAGATCAATGGAACATTTAATAAAGGACAATTAATTGAAATATATTATGCATTGCTCCAATTATTATCTTTATTGTAATGCATTGCACAATGATTCAATAATGCACACTTTGCTAAGAAATACACTTTAATTAGTGTTTGTATGTAAATAAATTTGTTGTGTTTTATACAAACTTGATTATTTCTAAACACTGTTCCAACACGCACTAGAAAGAGCTAAGGGAGTATAAATTATAAAACCCTTTAAATCACTGTGGTATTTCTGTTCTTATTTCAAATTAAATTGAAATATTTAACTACACTGTCTAAATTCAAATTCTTGCAATATTCACAAAGCATTTGGATGATTTGTATTCCATAACCTTTGATGATACACAAATATAAATTGTGTGTTGCTTTTGAATCCAATCGTGATGTGTTAAATTATACATGTATTAGTGAGTTTTCACTCAAGTCATGTCGATAGTTGTTGCCCTCTTTCGATAAAATGACGCTTTAAATGAAAAATTTGATTGACATTTAATGAAATTCAATTTAAGGTTGATTTGGTTCCGATCTATTCCACGCCATTTAATAAAAGAAGCCTACTCAATGTTTCATTCTGCCACATATTGAAACAGGAAACATATTCAATGTTTCATTCTGCCACATATTGAAACAGGAAGCATATTTAATGTTTCATTCTGCCACATATTGAAACAGGAAGTATATTCAATGTTTCATTCTGCCACATATTGAAACAGGTACTATAAACACTTTCGCATTTAAATGTACAAGCATGACCATACTTAATCCAGCACTTTCCATAGTAATACACATGCAACATTTTATCCGTATTTAACAGAGATTTGTTCTATATATTTGCACTTAAAGAAATATTTTCTAAAGCTATGGTCATTTAGACTTTTCCATTTTTATTCAAACATTAAAATCTTATATAGAATTTGTTTCAAGTTTTATCGAAATCAGATGTTTAATAGGTCACTATAGAGAGGTCCTGTCAAAATTACCACCGATATTTAAATCTAATCTACCTCTAGACAAAGGCAAACAGGGTAAATGTAAATGTTACAAAAACACAGAGACGAGACATTACACACAAAAAGAAAAAAAAAACATCAGTTACAGCCTTGGTAAATAATATGTTTTTATTATCTAATTTATCATAACTCTCGAAATCAGCAAATATTATTTAACGATTAACACTGGTTAATACAGAAAAGATAAATATGTAGTAATGTCGTCCAAATTGTATATGATAGTTAACCTATATATCATTAAATAGTATTTTGCACATTATGAAAGAGGCTTTTCTTAGGTAAGCATCGACTCTTTATTGGAAATGACATAATGAAAATCCGTATTAGTCACTGTCAATTTATTTTCATCAAAGTAGCTATAGAAAAGTCGCTCACAGGTCAGATTATCGACAACCATTTTTTCTACTCATATAACAGGCTCCTTTATAATTTTTCTCCGAGGTGAGTTATGTACGTAGCGCTATTGTACGATTTTCCGTCAGACATGTATATCATATTAAACATACTTTTATGATGCCATTGTTATGGGACAATACAACACAAACTAAGATTTAAGACATTGCAAAAGATGATTACTTATATTTAGTATATGACATAATATAGCCATTGAGTAAGCAGAACAAAGTAAGTTACCCCGTATTCCCCTTCTCAGTGGGGGCCGTAACATCAAAAGGTTACACTAGTCTGCCACGTGACTGTTAATACATTGACCAATCTGTCTTTTACGATCAAGTGCTCGTAGTAAAGTTCCTAGCAGCAAGATGGTTGAGGGAAAAAACTGTACTTCAGTTTATCACACACACAAGTCAGACTACCCTCGACATGTTGGACTTCAATTTAAATCCTATTAAATAACATTGATGTTTCTTCGACGGCTTTCAATCGGGCAAAACATTAAGATCATTGAAAAGCTGTTCTACGAGGACCATTGATGTTACGCGTCGACTCAGTCTTGTATATAGGTACATGTATCGATCCGGATGCATTTTTGGCAACCGATATAATTTACATGTAGAAGTCAAATTGCGCTTTAGCAAACATGCTTCCGCACTTTAAGCCCGGCATAATATGGATAAAAGCACAATACATTATCTGATAACGACAATCTAAAAGATGTTTTTGTTGTGATTAATCTGTGTATAAATAGCTCTGGAACACCACAAATAATAGTTTCAGTGGGTGTACATCTGTGTTTTCGCAGAATGGTTTGATATTTTTAGAAGCAGTTACCGGAACCGCTTGATCACAAATAAGTGTGAATAGTAACTCTATTTTCCTAGTTATTTATTGACTTCAGAATACCGATAAACAAGATTTCTGGCACAAAATATTTTTTATTGTAAAACAGGGATTCCATCAATTTCGAAGTCTATAACAAGTGGAAATCATTGCCGTGTCCTTAATAGATTAAAAAGTGATGAAAAGGCAGCTAAAGTGTTTCATACCTTCGATTGCCATTGAAGCTGTGCTTTTTAATGTCCTAACTAAAATAAAAAAAATAAAACATAAAACATAACCTTTTATCTATGGGCATTTACCATTCTTTTATAATCCAGAATGTTTTTTTTTGTCATTACGGCTATAAATGGAATACATACATTATTGGTGAATCATAGGATATTACTCTTTAATTACATGTAAACGTCATATTTGATTGTCATTATATCATTGGAGACCAGTCAGTAGTTAAATATGAACCAATAAAGGCACGTTTAAACTTTGTTATTTCTAAGGTAACATCTTGTTCCTAATTAATTGATAAAAGACAAATAAAAGGCATTTACAACAATGGTATTTTTGTATTTCTTTTTTTAACGTTAAATAACTAAGGGTGATGTGAATCTTTATCGTTAATGTAAACACAAACCCGTAAGGTAAAGGTTTATTCTGCTGCAATTCTTCAGTTTAATTTGAGTGGCATTCATTTGCACTATACTGTTTTTAAATTAAATTTTGATTAAATCCAGAGATGACAATGGCTAGCAAGTGTAAATTAATAGAGGTCTACTTTTTGCTTTGAGAGTCAGTCATATACCCAAGCAAAATACTTATTTATTTACAATATGGTGCACGTATAATACTACAATAAAGATAAAATGTGTACTCATGCCTATGTACAGATTCATTTTATAGATGTGTCCTTATTGCACATGTTTACTGTTTGAGTTTAAGCCCATATTTGCCCAAACTGCAAAATAAATTTTAAAAAACGACTTAGTGAAAGGAAATTTTCGCAGAAAGGTTGTTTGCCAAGTTCATCATTTATTCCGCTCAGGGCCACGTCGTTCCAGTCGTATACAAGTCGTATATTGATTAAGTGTCGAAAGTATCGCGGGGAATGAAATCATAGATGTTTTATTCTTTGGTATAATTGTTCGTTGTGTCGTTGTTAAGCATATTCTCTAGGTGTATTTACCTTGATAAAAGTAATAACAAGTATTTTATTCTGAACCGTTTCCGTATGTATTCTGCTAATGAGATTGGATAAAACTTTCAATTGTACAGTTTGTCTTGTTTTACTTTAGTACCCGCACTGGTTCTGTGTGAGGTGAGAACATGTTGTGGGAAGTGTGCTCAGGTTGGTGCAGAGCTGTGTGAAGCAGATGCGTCTGTTTTGTTCGGCGTAGCTGTCTAACCTGACTTTTGTTCGGCGTAGCTGTCTAACCGGACTTTTATTCGGCGTAGCTGTCTAACCTGACTTTTGTTCGGTGTAGCTGTCTAACCTGACTTTTGACCAGCCAAATAAATACTGACACAGGGATATAGTCCGAACCAAATCAGAGGTGCTCGTATTGATATATATTCCAGGTAACTAAACACACCGTAATGTTCTTGTTAATTTACTATGGGCATAACATTTTTAAAGGGATAATAACTAAACTTAGAAACAATTCAAAATTAATTTCAATTCAGTATGGGAGTGCATAATGTATACAATATCATTGGATCATATTAAAATCTTATAATTAAGGCGCGAACGAAGTGAGCGGATGCTGTTTATGGCCTAAAAACTACAGAGCCTTTCTAGCGGTTGACGAAATGATCGTTGGAATTCCTTATCAGGTTAAACAGTTAAGTAGAAAATGCATCGATATACATACATACATACATGCATACATACGTCACGCTATCTTAAAGATTTTTACAATAGATGACATTTTCTTCGCTCAAATGATCCACCTGACTTACCTTCCAGAGCATATAGTTACCAGAATAAATACTTGATATTCAAATGCAGCATTGCTAGACATTGACGTCATTATTTCCAATAACAACGTCTGCACTTAAATCTAGACAAGGCTTAAGATTTCACAAATTAAGGAAGATGTTTATGAAATCTTTTTACCGTACTATATGTACTGCTAGAATATAATTTCGGTATGAAACACAAATGCAGGAAGGTATAATATATCATAAATTTTATGATGGTGTTTAAAAAAAGATAAATAAAATGAAGTACCCCAAAAGCTTTTATAAATATTTTATAAAACAAATTTCTGTTTTTTTTCATCTCTCCATTCGTCCCATATATAGCCTAGACAACTTGAGCAGTCTCCATGCTCTTTAAGCGAGATTGCACAGTACGCATAACTTCGGAATTTTATTTGCCTTTATTTTTATTATGCCCTTTGCGAATAACTCATTTAAATATAATCACATTATCTATAATCGTTTCACAATACTATATTTTGTTTTGTTAGTTTGGGTTGTTTTCTTATAAGAATATATGACAAAGTCCTATGAACATTGCAACTTTAAGCAACATTGGAAAGGCACGGGACAGATGTATTCACATGCAAGCCAAACGTTAAAAGTAAGTATAAAGATGTGATGAGTCATTTTACAAAAAGAGCAAACCCGACAGTAACCGCCTTGGGACGGTCAATCGGCAATATCCACCGGTTGGGGTGCTTAAACCAGTTTTACAGAGTTCTTACCTCGCACTTCCTGATGGGTTTCTCAAATGCAAGCCAAACTCGATTATTATTTCGTGTTGTTTTCCTATGTTGACGTACATGTATGATGTCACTGCATTGCTCAATGTCCCTTCACCTGATTTTAGTCACTTTTACATTTACTCTGTATGCCTTGTCTTGTCCTAGTTTATGTTTGAAGTATTAATTGTGGATCTCATAGGACAATTTCGTATGTTCCTATTTATTCTTAATTATATATGTTTACTTTTCTAGTTTAAAATTAAGCACACTTTTGATTCGGTCAGGAAATGACGCATACGTATCATGCCTTTATTCTATCTGTCGTTGAAAATCATATACCATTCAATAACTGATACACAGTTAACCTAAACATTGCTTGTAATAGTATCTTAAAACATATAGGATATCGTTGATTTACACATGTATATAAAATTAGTTGGTGACATATTCTAGGGAAAAAACAACAAAAACATCACAGCTAGACAATAACGGTCAGTATAGTAAGCATCAGGTATGACGGCGGGGGAAGAGCCCAGCCACAAACCCCAAATGATAAAACCACATCATTGAGAAGTCCGAGTGAGATAATATATTCTGCTATTGGTTGTTTATCAACTCTTAGTATTAATTTTACTCTTGGTTCCCGCATTAACATCGTGACAAGGCATTTATCGATTATCTGTCTTGCGCAATGCGCGGAAAATTATCGCAGATTCAATTTATTTTCATCCGCTTCGTTGTATCATTTTAAAGCGTACATAGATTAATCAGTAGATTTAGTATTTGTTTGGAAATATCGAGACCATGTTCTGTTTAAAGTATTTCGAGGATCAGTAAATATTCCTTGGACATGGTTATATTTTAAAAAGTGATAGGCCCAAAAATATTTCAACACAGAATGAATTTCAAAGTGTCAGAAAGTTTATATTTTTTTAATTATTTCACACACAAAACAATTTTCAAGCAAGCTCTTAAAGCTATGGATCAGTACAAGGTTTTGCAAAAAAAGTATTCCATTAAATTCAAACGAATATACGATGCAAACTTATGATACGTAAACATTGAGGCAATTGTGTCGATCTCTAAAAACATTTATATTTAGGTTTTACATAATATAAACTTTTACTTAACATATTGATTTGCGAAAACAGTCGATACCTTTGGTATGGTTTATTAAATTTGCTTAATTTCAATTTTACAAATTGCAATGTAAATCTCCCAGTGTTGAGTTGTGTGTATGCGAAATTACCCACTACAATAACTGGTGTTTTATATATGAACAATTAAGTCAATATACAAACAAGCAAACCTTTTATATAAATATTAATTATATTATACATATACGTAAATTACATTGTTAGAGTTCTATAAGATTTTATTATCAAAATAAAATTTTACTTCTTTAGGGACTGGTCCTGAATAATACAATTTATTATTCCTGTACCTTTGTACCTTTTATCCTACTATCCCCTCGTCAGATATATGAAGCCACATCTGATTATATTTGCATTATCAACCACCCTCATGATACACCTGGCAAGAGCATCGGGATGGACTACTTTAAATGATTACATTTCAAGACACAAAGGTTCTATCGTCGGCAGAGCGTATGAATTTGTAGATTTAAAGGGACACAGAAGATTGCGATCGAAATGAAACAGTTAAACTATTTTTAGATTAAATTTCAGTCATAATATCACATGCAGTGATGTAAATTTCGTCTTCCTTCTAAAACCATGTGGCTTAGTTATAGAGACAACAGGGCCTAAAAGCAACACGAACTTACTTTTTTGAACCTAATTAGTTAGAATTGTACAATTTAGATTTGAACAGAGTGACAATAGGTTATACAATTGCATGAGTTTTAATGGATTACGTTCACTAATGTGGAGAAGAATAGACAATGTTGTGGTCCTGGAAAATCTAGTAATAATAATAATGATAACAATGATAGTAATAAATTAGAAATAATAATAATAATAATAATAATAATAATAATAATAATAATAATAATAATAATAATAATAATAATAATAATTATAATAATAATAATAATAATAATAATAATAATAATAATATCATAAACTATCTATGTTTTAAGTTTCGTTTATTTGTTTATTTAGTGATATTGCTACAAGTAAGTTAAAAAGCGTTAACGTTTGTCAATTAGATTTCTAAAAGCATCAGTCTTAGATTTCTATTTTTCTTAGACACTTTTGATGACTTATATGAACATAACATGAAGTAGAATTACATTTTCAGAACACGTGAAAAGAAAACGAAATAGATGTGAATTTTAAACAATTCCCATGGACAGGAAGCAATTGCAGAGGAAGACATTACTAGATTATTGAACAAACAATATGTTTTTAAACTTGACACGAAATTTTATATTTCAGGAAGTCTCTCGACTTAAATTTGTCTCATCCTCGTGTGATATAATTTTCTTCAGTCAGCCCCGACATGGTCTCTATATATTAGCACTTCCCAGAAAATAAAATAATTATCTATATTTACAAATTTAATACAGGAAATAATTAGCTTTCTACCATATAGAAAATATTCAAAGCTCTGTGATATTATTTATAACCTATTGTCCCATAGGGCTGGAATTATTGTGTAAACTATGTTCGAGATTCTTGGAAATTAACAAAGCTTTTGACAGATATAAATACGCTGTCCTAAATGGCTCATCCCTTACTACGAGAACTAAAACTATAGATGTATAGATTTAAAAATGGAGAGAATGTGTAAATTGAGGGTGGAATATAATCTGCATATGTGTGTTAAATGATTTATTCGATTTGGGCTCTCGAGACTTTACTGTCTTAATTTAAGCTGTCACGTCAACAAATTTGATTTCTGTTTAATTGAAACCGGCAAACCTGTTTAAAGCAGTTCTGTTGCATTTCACACTATTTAAATTAAATGTATCATTGCACCAGTTCTATCTGCGGCATTTCAGAGCAAAAAATTGTTAACAGTTTCGCTTGACTATGACAAATCTTGTCATTGAACAGGCAAGTCGAACAAAACGTATTTCTTTAACTTAAAAAATGTACCAATATCTATTAAATTTCATTTTCCTTCACCGAATTTTTTAATGCTATTATTATGTTATTTTTCTTCATATTTGGAACTGTTTGTATCATTTCAATTGTTTATTGCTGCATCATAATCCCGACTTAAAACTTAAGGGACTGTTTACTAGAAAATATCTGCTCGGAGTGAGTTATATATCGTAATTTGAGTAGAATTACGATATGTATATAAAATGTCTTAAGTCCAGATCATCGAAAAGTCGCTAATTAATCAAAATAGACATAAAACAATATACTAGCTCTACAATGGAAAGTGGGCTTAGCATACAAAGATAGGTCAATGACAAGTCTAAGTCAGCCTGGTATCAATATTTGAATTTGACTTGAAATTCATAATCAAGAAATTACATATATTCTTAAATCGTGTGCATATCCAGTGCAATGCTATAAATATGAAGAACATGTCAGTACGCTAAGGTTATAACAACAGCCATACTAGGTGTTAACTTTGTATGATAATAATGAGTCATGTCCTCGTCTCAGCGAATTTTATAAATACAAATGAAAATAACATGTTTACTTTTAACAAACACACGCCACGTTGCAATCGTGTACGAAGGCTATATTCTGTCTTAGTTAATATTTAAATTTTATGATTATGTCTCCAGAGCGCAGTGGATGCCTAAAATTTCGGAGATCTGGCTTTTTTGTAAATCGATATAGCTTCTGAGCTCTTTAAAGATGTCAATATTCCGTTTTGAGCTGGCTTTGTCACTGAAACGTTTTATAAAACTGAAAAGAAACGTCTGTTTGATAGTCTAGTTTTAACAGTTCCTTTAACAAGTTAAAGGCAAAACATTTCGGAGAAAAACCCGTACAATATCGAACATACTTACGTGTTACGTGTTACGTTACGCGACTAGGAGATAATGCCATATAAATATATAGGGCGTCGCATGTGAAACTTATATTTAGACCGTATGGTTGAAGTGAAGAGTAGATATACCAAGCAGAGTTAAAGATAGTTACATTCAGTTAAGACAAAGAGAAATTAGCAATAAGTACTAGGAATCAGCATCTAATTGAATGCTAGTTTTAATTTGAAAATGCAATTAGTCGCAGTATCAATACAGCCAAAATAAGTGTTTTCAAATAGGCAATGGCACAAACCACACCTTTACCAGTTAACGAAAAAATATTTTTATATCATAAATTAGAAGACGAATCTCATAATATCAAAATATCCTTTATATACAAAAATGAGTAAGATTTTCATGAAACCATATTTTGGAAGTCTACAAATATCTTATTGTAAAGGAAAATAAATAAATGAGAAACATCTTTTCATCTAAATGTCAAAAGTTGTCATAAAACCTTAAACGCTAGTTTCAATTGTCCGTATTTTCTATTGATTCTCTCAACATGTTTATGTAATGTCATAAATCCTCTATTCTGCCTTGTTTGGTGAGGCTATTTAATCTTGTTTTGAAAGTTTTAATAAGAATATACAACAAAGTCCCCTCAGCATTGCAACATATACCAGACCCTGAAAAGACACATGACATGCAAGCCAAATGTAAAAACAAGAACAAATCTGTAATGTTATTTAACAAAAAGAGCAACCCCAAAATTTACCGCCTTGGAACGGTTAGTCGCCAAAAGGACCAACTGGGGATGGAGTGTGGGTCTTGGTGGGTGGGGTTCTTTAACCGGTTTTACAGTGCTCTTACCTCGCACTTCCTTGTGGGCCTAGTAACCGCAAGCGATGAAAAAAAAAAAACCGATCCACCTGAACAAAAAATGTCCAAGCGTTAAAACAAACACAAGCACAAAAAATACTGTGGTAAATCCTCATGTGTAAACATGGACATGGAAAAGAAACCCCCATAAATAGAACTCGGAACTACATTTTATTGCAACCAGTATAAACAGACTATGTTACATTTCGTTTGATTTAATATCACATTATTCTAGATAAATACTACCTTGGTGTCTTTGCTTACAAATCCGTACATGAATACTAGATCTTAATTGATTAAGGACCTCTAGTTACTCCGGAACAAGAATGTAATTATCCCTTACAAATTATATATGTAAGTTGAACATTATGTCATTATGGTTAGATATAATGCGACAGTATTTGGAATATATCTTTTTAGTATGCAACGTTTCCGTCTTGGACTTAACATCCGTATGCCAATCCTAATAAGTAGCTATCATATTTCTAGAATATACTCAGAAAAGACATTGAAAATATATCAAAAAGATTATAGCTCTGTAAAACCGGTTTAAGCAAAGCATTCGACCTTTTCATGGCGGTAATTGTTATGTTTGTTCTATGATGTATTATATCTCGTCGCAGTTTTTAGACTTTGTCGTGTGTCTTTTTATGTTGCACTCCTCACTCAAAGAATATCACTACACTATGAAGAATTCAGGTTAAATACTGGTATTTGCCCAATATATCGAAGTCACATCTACATAGTTTAAATTGTATTTTTGATTGAAATAATGGAAGAAGATTATTCGTACAACGATCATCATATCAGTCTCGGTTCCAGTAAGGTGCTTTCCACCGGACACGTTCTATGTCTATTAGACATAAATTGTCATAGTATCAATTTTGACATCCAGACAAATTTATAAATATAAAACAAACACAAGCACAGAAAGAATCCTGTGGTAAATCCTCACGTGTGAACATAGACATTTTTTTTCTCTACAAATGGATACAAGGACTTGAGTTGATAATGTTTATTAAAAGGATAATATAAATCATCCCGCTATTTTACATTATGTGTCTACCGTCATGGTTTACTATTTTGAAGCACTGTTTATAATCTACAAATCTGCTAGTATCTATGGCAAGTGTATGGCAAATTCTTAAAGTCATGCAATGTTCAGTAAAAATTGTTTGGTTTCCTTTAATTGTTATCAATCATACAATTTAAATGTTATGAGACAATAAAATACAGAGTAAAATAATTAAACTATTAGAAAGAAGCTAACTATCAAGACACATATATAACAAAAGCAAACATAGACAAAGACAACAACAACAACACTATCGGTCGATGAAAACCATTTTCTATGTGTATAATTTTTTTTACAAATGACGTTAACGGTTAAGATGATACGCTGTATAAATTAATAAGAGAAGACATACAGACACCTTGCAACAAGCATAATGCACTTCATGTGTAATTGCAATTCAATTTAAGCTAAGTTAATGTTGTTTAATTGTTGCTGATTTTTTTTTACAAATTCGAATTAGACATATCTTAAACAAACACCTCATCAGTTTTAAAATGTACTGTCCGACAAAATCACTCCAGTGCAAACATTACCTTGTATTCAAAAAGTTTTTTTTTAACTGTTTACATGGAGTCATGACCCGTGAGCAAATAACATTCTTGTAATAAGGGTAAGTGTTATATTTACTTATTTTAACAATTATACTTAACAACCAGACTGTTTTCTAGACATACATTTCTGTCGAAGTGAAACCAAGTACAAGTAAATTGTCTGCGTTTGTATTCTATATACATGTATGCCCAAAAAGATTAAATCGCAGCACTGAAGCGACTATGTAATACAAAATGTTCAGCCGGGGATTGTTTGCCAACATTCAACATGTATTCTGCCCAAGGCCCCGTCATTTCGGTCTTGGACAAGACTTATATTGATTTACTGTCGAAAGCATTGCATTGAAAGATGTAAGTGATCCAGTTACTTTTCATTCGTAGCGTTAGAATTTGTATCATTCTCGGTACTTCGTCTCCGTATGTAGATTTCGTCTATGAAAAGAGGAAACACAAGTGTCTCAGATTCAGTGCGTTGACTCTGAGATTAAATCATATTAAAAATGAAGTAGATACAGTAGTTGTTGGATAAAATGCGCGTTATAACCGCGTTATTTCCATGATTTGATGCGTTTGTTATTATTGTATGAGGAGGGTGATGACTGGGAATTGGTGTTTCCTACAGCGATATCCGTCTAATATCTGTCTTTTTGACTAACATTTATAGAAAAGTCAGTACGATGCCACTGAACACAGATCAAAGACAATTTGTAGCTCGAACAACGTCTTGCATTTTACGATGATGAGTTATCCCGCAATAAAACATACACTGGTTGGTATTTTACTTTAGGGATGGGATAAGATTTGCCGGCATTTTTACCGGTACTGTGCAGCGACATTTCTATCAATATAGCACAGGGGCACTTATGAGGTGCCCAGAGACTGAACCCGGCCAGTCCAATATACTGACACCGACGAGTCAGGTGTAATGCTGTCCCCTTAGCCCCGAGCGTTATGAGGGAAGCCACTACTACCAACTTTAAAGTCTTTGGTTTGACCCGGCGGGGTTTGAACCCGCGATATCCCGATCCGCAAGCCGATGCTCTAACAACTGTTTTACTTAAGGTATACTTATACTATAATATGCCAAGTTTTGATGAAAGCTATCGATTTAAACAAAAAATAATCGTCGTTACAGTGATTGAAAACATGTATTCCCTGCTTACCATTCCGTAACCTTAATTAACATAAAACACAAGATCCAAATTCAATTTCAAACATTTAATTTGGAAAATCGCTCGGATAGCACTTGGGTATACTAAATGAATATGAACTAATTAATTATAACATTTGCAATGAAATAAAAGATTTTTCAATATACCATTGGCCACCAATCTCGTACAAATTACCTTAACAAATGCATGTAATGACACAGTTCTAAAAAATAAAAAATAAAAATAAAAAAAAATCTCTGTGTATATTTCGGTAACCCAAAGCTGAATGACAATCCTGCGCTATACAGCACGAATCTCTCGCGCGAAAACTGCCATTTGGCGGTTATTTCATTACAAACAAGGAAAACTAATTTTCTTCTTATTCGTACCTCAAACTAAGAAAGTTATATTTTACTTAAGTCCAAAGTGATATATCGTAAAGTGGTGATTAATAGAAATATAAAATTCAGGTTGTGACAATATACAGTGATGGTTATTTCTGATCAATGCGAGGCTTTTAGCTTCACAGGATGCTACAATCATTTACATTTCTGTCACTACTTTCGTCACAACATTTCAAAGAAAAGGTCAGCGCTGGGATATTTTATTCAAACAGGTTTTCTTTTTATTGCTTGCGTTCGAGAAACGCCTCAGGAAGCGCGAGGTTAGATGTCCGTAAAACCGGTTTAAGAACCCAAGTCGGTACCTTTTGCTGACTGGACGTGTCCAGAGCGGTAACTGTTGGACTTGATCTTGTTGTTAAGTGAATCATCGCAGATGATATTTTGTTGTTACTTTTACATTGGACTTGCATGTGCATACCTTTGTCCTGTGCCTTTGCAAATCTTGGTATATGTCGCAATGTTCAGGACTTTTAGTTCATACATTCTCATTTACAGGTCAGCAGGGGTATTGCATGGTATTTTTTTTAATGCTTCTTATTACTAAAATGTAATTTCCAAAGATTTAGATGCTCTACTGATTTGATTATTTTCAACGAAATAGTTACATCATCTACTTGCATCTTTCCATATTATTCACGTAATGACAATGTCCGATATGTGTATCGTCAAGTATTCGCATGTTAACTAATTCAATGATTTTATTGACAGAATGACATGTCCTGTGGACATTTGTTCCATCGTGACTGGACTGTACTTTTATAGATTCTAGTATGCAAACTTAGTGAGCTTTTGGTAATACTCTGAATAAACAATGCTTAATTACAAACTTTAGAACGCGGTAAATATATAACAGAAAATGTAGAAATCGCTCTTTCACAGAAGCAAGTTCCTAATTTCCCACATGGATTTGAATATTTAATCAAACAATCTTATATCGAGCTTCTGGAAGTTTAAACAGCAAGCGACTTATTTGGTTTAATGGCATTTACTTTTCGTCCTAACATGAATAAAATGGTCGTATCCATTTAAGGTAGTAATCAATTGCTTAAAGATATAGGTTGTTTATTTATTTATATCACATTTGCTTATATACCATTAACATCGTTGTGTAGCAACTTAATGCACGTTATATATCAAACTTATTATTTTTTCGACGTAAACGATGAACCGACTTTTACCAGAGTCACATGTTTACATGCTGGTCGTGATAACGAACGGCCCATAAGTGTGTTTGGGTGTGCTTTCATACACGGTTGCTTGCTGCGTGTATATTTTTACATCGGATACTGATTTTACCTTACCTGTACAGCACGAGGTGTATGTGAATATTAAGAGAGTCTGCCTAATAAACCTCCATAAACTTAAACAGTTAAACGAGTTCTGGTCAGATTGAGAAGCCCTAGCATATATATGCCAGAGACCCCACACATGGGGTCATCGGTTTGTTTCATCAAATACCGTGTAAGTTACAATTATTTTGCATAAATTGCTGCCAATAATGCAATTATAGATCCAATAATCCTCATAAACTTACAGACATGACAAAGTGTATATGTCCATTGTAGGTTTATTATATAGTATCATACTTGGTTCTGAAATCCTTCAGAACACATCTCTGTCATTCCTTAGAGAAAATATCAAATTATGGATATTATGGATACTATCATTATTATTATTATTATTATTATTATTATTATTATTATTATTATTATTATTATTATTATTATTATTATTATTATTATTATTATTACTTTTATTATTATTAGTATTATTATTATTATTACTATTATTTTTATTATAATTGTAATTATTATTATTATTATTATTATTGTAATTATTATTATTATTATTATTATTATTATTATTATTATTATTATTATTATTATTATTATTATTATTATTATTTATTTTTTTTGTTGTTGTTGTTGTTGTTATTATTGTTAGTTTTATTATTTTTATTATTAATTTGTTGTTGTTGTTGTTACTGTTGTTGTTGTATACCCATAAAGCTGAGCTTATCATAAAGAAATATGCCGCTTTGAACTATTGTGGGTGGCTTCATGTAAAAAAGGCGTTTACCTTGACCTTTTGTATATCTTTGATTCTACAAGGTATAGTATATTCAATGAAAACCTTTTATGAGACACTCCATTATATGAGGTCGTCTTTGTAGTTGGACATTGCTTATCATAGTTTTTGTCGATAGTTACATATCAACACACACACATAAAATAAAACTGAAACAACAACTATCTATTTAAGAGAAATTCTGAGGGTGTTAAAGAAATTAGCCATTGTTATGTCTCACACCAGCTGTTATCTATTATAGCAATGTCAATTGTCACGAGGCGAACATTTGTCATATTTTTATTAATAATTTATCAATGACACATCGTCTGTTGAACAAACTATTCAACAATCTACACGCATTGTTTGTAGTTTTAATGACAGTTTCATGCGTGCCTCTTTATTAATAATAAATACACCTTTTGTAGTCTGACATTTGTTTTTAAATATTAGCTATATTTTCTAGTGTCAAACCTTTCATAATTAAAATACGAATTATGACCTACTCATTATAAGTTAAAATTGCCTTTCTCGTTGTTTCAATAATTCTCAGTTTTGGGTTGTGAGTTTCTGACGTTTAGACATTTACCTGTCGGCTCTTCCAATATGGTTTTATCATCTGGGCACTTTTCCAAATATATTTATGTATTTGTCATTTCACTGTAGAATAATCTATAGCTATTGGTGGAGGAAGACGCCTGATCTATGTCTGATGAGGAACACCGGCACATTTGAAAGTTCTCGCCCACACCGGGACTCGACGGTGAGGGGCTGGGATAAGTAAATGCTCCATATGTTTACGTCTTTTGCAAGGAAGTTGTACATTAAATGCAAAAGTCAATGGTTACAACTATCGATCTAGATTATACTCGCATTCCTGGTCTTTATTTATACACTGTACGCAAAAATACATTTAGGATCTATCTATCTATCTATCTATCTACTTGTCTTGACTACTTACATTTTGTGTTACTACAGCCGTCAGTAATTCTTCAAAAGTCTTAGAAAAGATGTGTACTTTTATATTTTCTTTGTTCTGTACTTTATACTTATGATTTAGACGCTTTGAACTTCTTTATTCACGTGTTTATTTAAAACCAAGTTGATTATTGTGATCGTTAAACATTATCCTCGAGAGCAAAGTTTTATACATTGCTTGTTATGAAAGGATTGCCTTAGTAAGAACACTTACTTTGTTGACTTGTATGAATGTTTTCCTTACTTGATAACTTTTATATAACTTGTGGCGATGGTTTAATTATACACGTAATTGGCAATTCTCTGGGAACCACTTTAACTATCGACTGCAGATTTTTTTTAAACCGAATAAAACGTGACTTTATTTAAACCATATCCACTTCTTCTTTTCATAGAAGGTTTTACTTCAACGTCACGCTATCTTGAAGAGATTTTTACTATAGATGTCACTTTTTTTCACCTGACTTACCTGCCGGAGCATATAGTTAACAGAACAAATACTTGATATTCAAATGCAGCACTTTTTCAGACATTGTCGTCACTATTTCCAATAACAACGTCTGCACTTAAATCTAAACAAGGCTTAAGATTTCAAAAATAAAGGAATATGTTTATTAAATCTGTCACCGTACTAAATGTATTGCTAGAATATAGTTTCAGTAGGAAAACACAAACGCAGGAAGGTATAATATATCCTTATTTTTATGATGGTGTTTCATATAAGATAAATAAAATGACGTACCCCAAAAACTTTTATCAATATTTTATAAAACAACTTTCTGTCTTTTATCTCTCCAATAGTGCCCTATATAGCCTAGACAACTTGAGCAGTCCCCATGCCCTTTAAGCGAGATTGCACAGTACGCATAACTTCGGAATTTTATTTGCCTTTATTTTATTATGCCCTTTGCGAATAAATCTGTGGCATATAATTACATTTAATTATGATCACATTATCTATAATCGTTTCACAATACTATATTTTGTTTTGTTAGTTTGAGTTGTTTTCTAATAAGAAGATATGGCAAAGTCCTATGAACATTGCAACATATAGCAACATTGGAAAGGCACAGGACAGATGTTTTCACATGCAAGCCAAACGTTAAAAGTAAGTATAAAGATGTGATGAGTCATTTTACAAAAAGAGCAAACCCGACAGTAACCGCCTTGGGACGGTCAATCGGCAATATCCACCGGTTGGGGTGCTTAAACCGGTTTTACAGAGTTCTTACCTCGCACTTCCTGATGGGTTTCTCAAATGCAAGCCAAACTCGATTATTATTTCGTGTTGTTTTCATATGTTGACGTACATGTATGATGTCACTGCATTGCTCAATGTCCCTTCACCTGATTTTAGTCACTTTTACATTTACTCTGTATGCCTTGTCTTGTTCTAGTTTATGTTTGAAGTATTTGTTGTGGATCTCATAGAACAATTTCATACGTTCCTATTTATTCTAAATTATATATGTTTACTCTTCTAGTTTCAAACTAAGCACACTTTTGATTCGGTCAGGAAATGACACATGCGTATCATGCCTTAATTCTGTCTGTCGATGAAAATCATATACCATTCAATAACTGATACACAGTTAACCTAAACATTGCTTGTAATAATGACTTAAAATAGATAGGATATCGTTGATTTACACATGTATAATTAGTTGGTGACATATTCTAGGGAAAAAAACAACAAAAACATCACAGCTAGACAATAAGGGTCAGTATAGTAAGCATCAGTGATGTCGGCGGGGGAAGAGCCCAGCCACAAACCCCAAATGATAAAACCACATCATTGAGAAGTCCGAGTGAGATAATATATTCTGCTATTGGTTGTTTATCAACTCTTAGTATTAATTTTACTCTTGGTCCACACATTAACATCGTGACAACGCATTTATCGATTATCTGTCTTGCGCAATGCGCGGACAATTATCGCAGATTCAATTTATTTTCATCCGCTTCGTTGTATCATTTTAAAGCGTACATAGATTAATCAGTAGATTTAGTATTTGTTTGGAAATATCGAGACCATGTTCTGTTTAAAATCTTTTCAGGATCAGTAAATATTCCTTGGACATGGTTATATTTTAAAAAGTGATAGGCCCAAAAATATTTCAACACAGAATGAATTTCAAAGTGTCAGAAAGTTTATATTTTTTTAATTATTTCACACACAAAACAATTTTCAAGCAAGCTCTTAAAGCTATGGATCAGTACAAGGTTTTGCAAAAAAAGTATTCCATTAAATTCAAACGAATATACGATGCAAACTTATGATACGTAAACATTGAGGCAATTGTGTCGATCTCTAAAAACATTTATATTTAGGTTTTACATAATATAAACTTTTACTTAACATATTGAATTGCGAAAACAGTCGATACCTTTGGTATGGTTTATTAAATTTGCTTAATTTCAATTTTACAAATTGCAATGTAAATCTCCCAGTGTTGAGTTGTGAGTATGCGAAATTACCCACTACAGTAACTGGTGTTTTATATATGAACAATTAAGTCAATATACAAACAAGCAAACCTTTTATATAAATATTAATTATATTATACATATACGTAAATTACATTGTTAGAGTTCTATAAGATTTTATTATCAAAATAAAATTTTACTTCTTTAGGGACTGGTCCTGAATAATACAATTTATTATTCCTGTACCTTTGTACCTTTTATCCTACTATCCCCTCGTCAGATATATGAAGCCACATCTGATTATATTTGCATTATCAACCACCCTCATGATACACCTGGCAAGAGCATCGGGATGGACTACTTTAAATGATTACATTTCAAGACACAAAGGTTCTATCGTCGGCAGAGCGTATGAATTTGTAGATTTAAAGGGACACAGAAGATTGCGATCGAAATGAAACAGTTAAACTATTTTTAGATTAAATTTCAGTCATAATATCACATGCAGTGATGTAAATTTCGTCTTCCTTCTAAAACCATGTGGCTCAGTTATAGAGACAACAGGGCCTAAAAGCAACACGAACTTACTTTTTTGAACTTAAATGGTTAGAATTGTACAATTTAGATTTGAACAGAGTGACAATAGGTTATACAATTGCATGAGTTTTAATGGATTACGTTCACTAATGTGGAGAAGAATAGACAATGTTGTGGTCCTGGAAAATATAGTAATAATAATAATGATAACAATGATAGTAATAAATTAGAAATAATAATAATAATAATAATAATAATAATAATAATAATAATAATAATAATAATAATAATTATAATAATAATAATAATAATAATAATAATAATAATAATAATAATAATAATAATAATATCATAAACTATCTATGTTTTAAGTTTCGTTTATTTGTTTATTTAGTGATATTGCTACAAGTAAGTTAAAAAGCGTTAACGTTTGTCAATTAGATTTCTAAAAGCATCAGTCTTAGATTTCTATTTTTCTTAGACACTTTTGATGACTTATATGAACATAACATGAAGTAGAATTACATTTTCAGAACACGTGAAAAGAAAACGAAATAGATGTGAATTTTAAACAATTCCCATGGACAGGAAGCAATTGCAGAGGAAGACATTACTAGATTTGTATTGAACAAACAATATGTTTTTAAACTTGACACGAAATTTTATATTTCAGGAAGTCTTTCGACTTAAATTTGTCTCATCCTCGTGTGATATAATTTTCTTTAGTCAGCCCCGACATGGTCTCTATATATTAGTACTTCCCAGAAAATAAAATAATTATCTATATTTACAAATTTAATACAGGAAATAATTAGCTCTCTACCATATAGAAAATTAAAAGCTCTGTGATATTATTTATAACCAATTGTCCCGTAGGACTGGAATTATTGTGTAAACTATAATCGAGATTCTTGGAAATTAACAAAGCCTTTGACAGATATAAATACGCTGTCCTAAATGGCTCATCCCTTACTACGAGAACTAAAGCTATAGATGTATAGATTTAAAAATGAAGAGAATGTGCAAATTGGGGGAGGAATCTAATCTGCATATGTGTGTTAAATGATTTATTCGATTTGGGCTCTCGAGACTTTACTGTCTTAATTTAAGCTGTCACGTCAACAAATTTGATTTCTGTTTAATTGAAACCGGCAAACCTGTTTAAAGCAGTTCTGTTGCATTTCACACTATTTAAATTAAATGTATCATTGCACCAGTTCTATCTGCGGCATTTAAGAGCAAAAATTGTTAACAGTTTCGCTTGACTATGACAAATCTTGTCATTGAACAGGCAAGTCGAATAATACGTATTTCTTTAACAAAAAGGCATTTTCTCGCAAGTATGTAGTTTAATATTAATGCAATTGTTTATTGATGCGTGATAAACCCGACTTAAAACTGTACGGACAATTTCCCAGAAAATATCTGACTCGGAGTGAATCTTTTGCTTCGTTATATATCATAATATGAGTAGAATTACGATATTTATATACAATGTCTTTAGTCCAGACCATCGAAAAGTCGCTGATTTACCAAAATAGACATAAAACAACATGCTAGCTCTACAATGAAAAGGAGGCTTAACATACAAAGATAGGAAAGAAATTATATATATTCTAAAATCGTGTGCATATCCAATGCAATGCTAGAAATATGAAGAACATGTCCGTACGCCAAAGTTAATATAACAGCCTTACTAGGTGTTAACTAGTTGTATGATACTTATAAGCCATGTCGTTACCTCAGCGAACTTAATTAATACACACGAAAATAACTTGTTTATTTTTAACAAACACATGCCACGTGGCAATCGTGTACGAAGGCTATATTCTGGTTTTGTTAATGTTTATTTTTTATGATTATGTCTCCAGAGCGCAGTGGATGCCTTAAATTTCGGAGATTTTGCTATTTTCGTAATTCGATATAAATGCCAATCTCGTCACAAAGCTTCTGAGCTCTTTAAAGATGTCAAAATTCCGTCTAGAGCTGAATTTGTCATTGAAACGTATTATAAAACTGAAAAGAAACGTCTGTTTGATAGTCTAGTTTAACCAGTATTTTTACAAGGTAAAGGCAAAACATTTTGAAAAAAAAAAAACGCGAACAACATCGATACGTTACGCGACTATAAATATCTAGGGCGTCGCATGTGAAACTTATATTTAAACCGTATGGTTGAAGTGAAGTGTAGGTTTACCAAGCAGAGTTAAAGATAGTTACATTCAGTTAAGACAAAGAGAAATTAGCAATTAGTACTAGGAATCAGCATCTAATTGAATGCTAGTTTTAATTTGAAAATGCATTTAGTCGCAGTATCAATAAAGCCAAAATTAGTGTCTTCAAATAGACTTGAAAAAAAGAGGCAATGGCACAAACCACACCTTTTCCAGTTAACGAAAAAATATTTTTATATCATAAATTAGAAGACGAATCTTATAATATCAGAATGTCCTTTATATACAAAAATGAGTAAGATTTTCATGAAACCATAATTTGGAAGTCTACAAATATCTTATTGTAAAGGAAAATAAATAAATGAGAAACATCTTTTCATCTTAATGTCAAAAGTTGTCATAAAACCTTAAACGCTAGATTCAATTGTAGACAGTCCGTATTTACTACTGATTCTCTCTACATGTTTATGTAATGTCATAAATCCTCTCTTCAGCCTTGTTTGCTGAGGCTATTTAATGTTGTTTTGAAAGTGTTAATAAGAATATATAACAAAGTCCTCTCAGCATTGCAACAAATACCAGACCCTGAAAAGGCACAGGACATGCAAGTCAAATGTAAAAACAAGAACAAATCTGTAATGTTATTTAACAAAAAGAGCAACCCCAAAATTTACCGCCTTGGAACGGTTAGTCGCCAAAAGGACCAACTGGGGATGGAGGGTGGGTCTTGGTGGGTGGGGTTCTTTAACCGGTTTTACAGTGCTCTTACCTCGCACTTCCTTGTGGGCCTAGTAACCGCAAGCGATGAAAAAAAAAACCGATCCACCTGAACAAAAAATGTCCAAGCGTTAAAACAAACACAAGCACAAAAAATACTGTGGTAAATCCTCATGTGTAAACATGGACATGGAAAAGAAACCCCCATAAATAGAACTCGGAACTACATTTTATTGCAACCAGTATAAACAGACTATGTTACATTTCGTTTGATTTAATATCACATTATTCTAGATAAATACTACCTTGGTGTCTTTGCTTACAAATCCGTACATGAATACTAGATCTTAATTGATTAAGGACCTATAGTTACTCCGGAACAAGAATGTAATTATCCCTTACAAATTATATATGTAAGTTGAACATTATGTCATTATGGTTAGATATAATGCGACAGTATTTGGAATATATCTTTTTAGTATGCAACGTTTCCGTCTTGGACTTAACATCCGTATGCCAATCCTAATAAGTAGCTATCATATTTCTAGAATATACTCAGAAAAGACATTGAAAATATATCAAAAAGATTATAGCTCTGTAAAACCGGTTTAAGCAAAGCATTCGACCTTTTCATGGCGGTAATTGTTATGTTTGTTCTATGATGTATTATATCTCGTCGCAGTTTTTAGACTTTGTCGTGTGTCTTTTTATGTTGCACTCCTCACTCAAAGAATATCACTACACTATGAAGAATTCAGGTTAAATACTGGTATTTGCCCAATATATCGAAGTCACATCTACATAGTTTAAATTGTATTTTTGATTGAAATAATGGAAGAAGATTATTCGTACAACGATCATCATATCAGTCTCGGTTCCAGTAAGGTGCTTTCCATCGGACACGTTCTATGTCTATTAGACATAAATTGTCATAGTATCAATTTTGACATCCAGACAAATTTATATATATGAAACAAACACAAGCACAGAAAGAATCCTGTGGTAAATCCTCACGTGTGAACATAGACATTTTTTTTCTCTACAAATGGATACAAGGACTTGAGTTGATAATGTTTATTAAAAGGATAATATAAATCATCCCGCTATTTTACATTATGTGTCTACCGTCATGGTTTACTATTTTGAAGCACTGTTTATAATCTACAAATCTGCTAGTATCTATGGCAAGTGTATGGCAAATTCTTAAAGTCATACAATATTCAGTAAAAGTTGTTTGGTTTCCTTTAATTGTTGTCAATCATACAATTTAAATGTTATGAGACAAAAAATACAGAGTTAAATGATTAAACTATTAGAAAGAAGCTAAATATCAAGACAAATATATAACAAAAGCAAACATACACAAAGACAACAACAACAACATTATCGGTCGATGAAAACCATTTTCTATGTGTATAATCTTTTTTACAAATGGCGTTAATGGTTAAGATGATACGCTGTCTAAATTAGTAAGAGAAGACATACAAACACCTAACAACAAGCATAATGCACTACATGTGTATTTGCAATTCAATTTAAGCTAAGTTGATGTTGTGTCTGATGAGAAACACCGGCACATTTAAAAGTTCTCGCCCTCACAGGGAGGGGCCGGGATAAGTAAATGCTCCATATGTTTACGTCTTTTGCAAGGAAGTTGTACATTTAATGCAAAAGTCAATGGTTACAACTATCGATCTAGATTATACTCGCATTCCTGGTCTTTATTTATACACTGTACGCAAAAATACATTTAGGATATGTTTAAACCATATGAGGCTATCATCCCAATTTCTTTAACTTGTAATTTGAATAAAGAGTCGTATTTTGTCAGTTAATTGTCTATCTATCTATCTATCTAGCTATCGATCTATCTATCTAGCTATCTATCTAGCGAGCTGAGCGAGGAGGAGGAGCGAGCGAGCGAGCGAGCGAGGAGCGAGCGAGAGAGCGATCAGACGCGAGCGAGCAGGCGAGCGAGCGAGCGAGGAGCGAGCTAGCGAAGCCCCAGCCCACCATCCATCCAGCCATCCCATCCCTCCATCCATCCCATCCATCCATCCATCCATTCATCCATCCATCCCATCCATCTATTCTATCTATCTATCTATCTATCTATCTATCTATCTATCTATCTATCTATCTATCTATTGCTATATATTATATATATCTATCATCTATCTATCTATCTATATACTTGTCTCGACTACTTACATTTTGTCTTACTACAGCCGTCATAATTCTTCAAAGTCTTAGAAAAGATGTGTACTTTATATTTTCTTTGTTCTGTACTTTATACTTATGATTTAGACGCTTTGAACTTCTTTATTCACTTGTTTATTTAAAACCAAGTTGATTATTGTGATCGTTAAGCATTATCCTCGAGAGCAACGTTTTATACATTGCTTGTTATGAAAGGATTGCCTTAGTTAAGAACACTTACTTTGTTGACTTGTATGAATGTTTTCCTTACTTAATAACTTTTACATAACGTGCGGCGATGGTTTAATTATACATGTAATTGGCAATTCTCTGGGAACCACTTTAACTATCGACTGCAGATGTGTTTTTAAACCGAATAAAACGTGACTTTATTTAAACCATATCCACTTCTTCTTTTCATAGAAGGTTTTACTTCAACGTCACGCTATCTTGAAGAGATTTTTACTACAGATGACATTTCTTTTCACCTGACTTACCTTCCGGAGCATATAGTTAACAGAACAAATACTTGATATTCAAATGGAGCACTTTTTCAGACATTGTCGTCACTATTTCCAATAACAACGTCTGCACTTAAATCTAAACAAGGCTTAAGATTTCAAAAATAAAGGAATATGTTTATTAAATCTGTCACCGTACTAAATATATTGCTAGAATATGATTTCAAGATGAAAACACAAATTCAGAAAGGTATAATATATCCTAAATTTTATGATGGTGTTTCAAATAAGATAAATAAAATGAAGTACCCCAAAATCTTTTATTAATATTTTATAAAACAACTTTCTGTCTTTTATCTCTCCAATCGTGCCCTATATAGCCTAGACAACTTGAGCAGTCCCCATGCCCTTTAAGCGAGATTGCACAGTACGCATAACTTCGGAATTTTATTTGCCTTTATTTTTATTATGCCCTTTGCGAATAACTCTGTTGCATATAATTACATTTAATTATGATCACATTATCAATAATCGTTTCACAATACTATATTTTGTTTTGTTAGTTTGAGTTGTTTTCTAATAAGAAGATATGACAAAGTCCTATGAACATTGCAACATATAGCAACATTTGAAAGGCACAGGACAGATGTTTTCACATGCAAGCCAAACGATAAAAGTAAGTATAAATCTGTGATGAGTCATTTTACAAAAAGAGCAAACCCGACAGTTACCGCCTTTGGACGGTCAGTTGGCAATATCCACCGGTTGGGGTGCTTAAACCAGTTTTACAGAGTTCTTACCTCGCACTTCCTGATGGGTTTCTCAAATGCAAGCCAAACTCGATTATTATTTCGTGTTGTTTTCATATGTTGACGTACATGCATGGTGTCACTGCATTGCTCAATGTCCCTTCACCTGATTTTAGTCACTTTTACATTTACTCTGTATGCCTTGTCTTGTCCTAGTTTATGTTTGAAGTATTAATTGTGGATCTCACAGGACAATTTCGTATGTTCCTATTTATTCTTAATTATATATGTTTACTCTTCTAGTTTCAAATTAAGCACACTTTTGATTCGGTCAGGAAATGACGCATGCTTATCATGCCTTTATTCTTTCTGTCGATGAAAATCATATACCATTCAATAACTGATACACAGTTAACCTAAACATTGCTTGTAATAGTGTCTTAAAACATATAGGATATCGTTGATTTACACATGTATATAAAATTAGTTGGTGACATATTCTAGGGAAAAAACAACAAAAACATCACAGCTAGACAATAAGGGTCAGTATAGTAAGCATCAGGTATGACGGCGGGGGAAGAGCCCAGCCACAAGCCCCAAATGATAAAACCACATCATTGAGAAGTCCGAGTGAGATAATATATTCTGCTATTGGTTGTTTATCAACTCTTAGTATTAATTTTACTCTTGGTCTACACATTAACATCGTGACAAGGCATTTATCGATTATCTGTCTTGCGCAATGCGCGGAAAATTATCGCAGATTCAATTTATTTTCATCCGCTTCGTTGTATCATTTTAAAGCGTACATAGATTAATCAGTAGATTTAGTATTTGTTTGGAAATATCGAGACCATGTTCTGTTTAAAATCTTTTCAGGATCAGTAAATATTCCTTGGACATGGTTATATTTTAAAGAGTGATAGGCCCAAAAACATCTCAGCACAGAATGAATTTCAAAGTGTCAGAAAGTTTATATTTTTTTTAATTATTACACACACAAAACAATTTTCAAGCAAGCTTTCAAAGCTATGGATCAGTACAAGGTTTTGCAAAAAAGTATTCCATTAAATTCAAACGAATATAAGTTGAAAACTTATGATACGTAAACATTGAGGCGATTGTGTCGATCTCTGAAAACATTTATATTTACGTTTTGTGCGTTATACAAAATGCAAACTTTCACTTAACACATTGATTTGCGTAAACAGTCGATAGCTTTGATATGGTTAATTTCAATAAAACAAATTGCAATGTAAATCTACCAGTGTTGAGTTGTGTGTATGCGAAATTACCCATTACAATAACTGGTGTTTTATATATGAACAATTAAGTCAATATACAAACAAGCAAACCTTTTATATAAATAGTAATTATATTATACATATACGTATATTACATTGTAAGAGTTCTATAACATTTTATTATCAAAATTTTACTTCATTAGGGACTGGTCCTGAATAATACAATTTATTATTCCTGTACCTTTGTACCTTGTATCCTACTATCCCCTCGTCAGATATATGAAGCCATATCTGATTATATTTGCATTATCAACCACCCGCATGACACACCTGGCAATAGCATCTGGATGGACTACTTTAAATGATTACATTTCAGGACACAAAGGTCCTAGAGTCGGCAGAGCGTATGAAATTGTAGATTTAAAGGGACACAGAAGATTGCGATCGAAATGAAACAGTTAAAATATTTTAATATTAAATTTCAGTCATAATATCACATGCAGTGATGTAAATTTCGTCTTTCTTCTAAAACTACGTGGCTCAGTTGTAAAGACAACAGGGCCTTAAAGCAACACGAACTTACTTTTTTTAACATAAATGGTTAGAATTGTACAATTTAGATTTGAACAGAGTGACAATAGGTTATACAATTGCATGAGTTTTTAATGGATTACGTTCACTTATGCGAAGAAGAACAGACAATGTTGTGGTCCTGGAAAATCTAGTAATAATAATTATGAAAACAATGATAGTAACAAATTAGAAATTAAATAATAATAATAATAATAATAATAATAATAATAATAATAATAATAATAATAATAATAATTGTAATATCACAAATTGTAGTTCTTAAAGCACCAGTCTTATATGTCTATTTTGTTAGACACTTTGGAGGACTTATATGAACATAACATGAAGTAGAATCACATTTTCAGAACACGTGAAAAGAAAACGAAATAGATGTGAATTTTAAACAATTCCCATGGACAGGAAGCAATTGCAGAGGAAGACATTACTAGATTTGTATTGAACAAACAATATGTTTTTAAACTTGACACGAAATTTTATATTTCAGGAAGTCTCTCGACTTAAATTTGTCTCATCCTCGTGTGATATAATTTTCTTCAGTCATCCGCGACATGGTCTGTATATATTAGTACTTCCCAGAAAATAAAATAATTATCTATATTTACAAATTTAATAAGGAAATAATTAGCTTTCTGCCATATAGAAAATATTTAAAGCTCTGTGATATTATTTATACATGTAACCTATTGTTCCACAGGACTGGAATTGTTTTGTAAACTATATCCAAGATTCTTAGAAATTAACAAAGCTTTTCACAGATATAAATTCGCTGTAAATGGCTAATCCCTTACTACGAGAACTAAAGCTATAGATGTATAGATTTAAAAATGGAGAGAATGTAAATTGGGGGAGGAATCTAATCTGCATATGTGTGTTAAATGATTTATTCGATTTGGGCTCTCGAGACTTTACTGTCTTAATTTAAGCTGTCACGTCAACAAAATTGATTTCTGTTTAATTGAAACCGGTAAACCTGTTTAAAGCAGTTCTGTTGCATTTCACACTATTTAAATTAAATGTAACATTGCACCAGTTCTATCTGCGGCATTTAAGAGCAAAAATTGTTAACAGTTTCGCTTGAATATGACAAATCTTGCCATTGAACAGGCAAGTCGAACAAAACCTATTTCTTTAACTTAAAAAATGTACCAATATCTATTAAATTTCATTTTCCTTCACCGAATTTTTGAATGCTATTATTATGTCATTTTTTTCAAATTTGGAACTGTTTGTATCAATGCAATTGTTTATTGCTGCATCATAATGCCGACTAAAAACTTACGGGACTGTTTACTAGAAAATATCTGCTCGGAGTGAGTTATATATCGTAATATGAGTAGAATTACGATATGTATATAAAATGTCTTAAGTCCAGATCATCGAAAAGTCGCTAATTAATCAAAATAGACATAAAACAATATACTAGCTCTACAATGGAAAGTGGGCTTAGCATACAAAGATAGGTCAAGTCTAAGTCAGCCTGGTATCAATATTTGAATTTGACTTGAAATTCATAATCAAGAAATTACATATATTCTTAAATCGTGTGCATATCCAGTGCAATGCTATAAATATAAAGAACATGTCCATAGGCTAAGGTTATAACAACAGCCATACTAGGTGTTAACTAGTTGTATGATAATAATGAGTCATGTCCTCGTCTCAGCGAATTTTATAAATACAAATGAAAATAACATGTTTACTTTTAACAAACACACGACACGTTGCAATCGTGTGCGAAGGCTATATTCTGTCTTAGTTAATATTTATATTTTATGATTATGTCTCCAGAGCGCAGTGGATGCCTAAAATTTCGGAGATTTGGCTTTTTTTGTAATTCGATATAGCTTCTGAGCTCTTTAAAGATGTCAATATTCCGTCTTGAGCTGGCTTTGTCATTGAAACGTTTTATAAAACTGAAAAGAAACGTCTGTTTGATAGTCTAGTTTTGACAGTTCCTTTAACAAGTTAAAGGCAAAACATTTCGGGAAAAAACCCATACAATATCGAACATACTTACGTGTTACGTGTTACGTTACGCGACTAGGAGATAATGCCATATAAATATCTAGGGCGTCGCATGTGAAACTTATATTAAAGCCGTATGGTTGAATGAAGTGTAGATTTACCAAGCAGAGTTAAAGATAGTTACATTCAGTAAAGACAAAGTGAAATTAGCAATTAGTGCTAGGATGCAACATCTAATTGAATGCTAGTTTTAATTTGAAAATGCATTTAGTCGCAGTATCAATACAGCCAAAATAAGTGTATTCAAATAGACTTGAAAAAAGAGGCAATGGCACAAACCACACCTTTACCAGTTAACGAAAAAATATTTTTATATCATAAATTAGAAGACGAATCTCATAAAATCAAAATGTCCTTTATATACAAAAATGAGTAAGATTTTCATGAAACAATATTTTGGAAGTCTACAAATATCTAATTGTAAAGGAAAATAAATAAATGGGAAACATCTTTTCATCTTAATGTCAAAAGTTGTCATAAAACCTTAAACGCTAGTTTCAATTGTCCGTATTTACTATTGATTCTCTCAACATGTTTATGTAATGTCATAAATCCTCTATTCTGCCTTGTTTGGTGAGGCTATTCAATCTTGTTTTGAAAGTTTTAATAAGAATATACAACAAAGTCCTCTCAGCATTGCAACATATACCAGACCCTGAAAAGACACATGACATGCAAATGTAAAAACAAGAACAAATCTGTAATGTTATTTAACAAAAAGAGCAACCCCAAAATTTACCGCCTTGGAACGGTAAGTCGCAAAAAGGACCAACTGGGGTGGGGGTGGGTTGTGGGGGGTGGGGTTCTTTAACCGGTTTTACAGTGCTCTAACCTCGCACTTCCTGGTGGGCCTCCTAACCGCAAGCAATGAAAAGAAAATCGATCCACCTGAACAAAAAATGTCCAAGCGTTGAAACAAACACAAGCACACAAAATCCTGTGGTAAATCCTCATGTGCAAACATGGACATAGAAAAAAGAGAAACCCATAAATAGAAATCGGAATTACGTTTTATTGCAACCAGTATAAACAGACTATGTTACATTTCGGGTGATTTAATATCGCATTATTCTAAATAAATACTACCTTGGTGTCTTTGTTTACAAATCCGTACATGAATACTAGATCTTAATTGATTAAGGACCTATAGTTACTCCGGAACAAGAATGTAATTATCCCTTACAAATTATATATGTAAGTTGAACATTATGTCATTATGGTTAGATATAATGCGACAGTATGTGGAATATATTTTTAGTATGCAACGTTTCCGTCTTGGACTTTACATCCGTATGCCAATCCTAATAAGTAGCTATCATATTTCTAGAATATACTCAGAAAAGACATTGAAAATATATAAAAAAAAATTATAGCTCTGTAAAACCGGTTTAAGCAAAACATTCGACCTTTTCATGGCGGTAACTATTATGTTTGTTCTATGATGTATAATAGCTCGTCGCAGTTTTTAGACTTTGTCGTGTGTCTTTTAAAGTTGCACTCCTCACTTAAAGAATATCACTACACTATGAAGAATTCAGGTTTAATTAAATACTGGTATTTGCCCAATATACCGAAGTCAGATCTATATAGTTTAAATTGTTTTTTTTATTGGAATAATGGAAAATGATTATTCGTACAACGATCATCATGTCAGTCGCGGTTCCAGTAAGGCGCTTTCCACCGGACACGTTATATGTCTATTAGACATAAATTGTCTCAGTATCAATTTTGACATCCAGACAAATTTATATATATATGAAACAAACACAAGTACAAAAAAACCTGTTATAAATCCTCACGTGTGAACATGGACTTTTTTCTCTACAAATGGATACAATGACTTAAGTTGATAATGTTTATTAAAAGGATAATATAAATCATCCCGCTATTTTACATTATGTGTCTACCGTCATGGTTTACTATTTTGAAGCACTGTTTATAATCTACAAATCTGCTAGTATCTATGGCAATTAATGGCAAATTCTTAAAGTCATGCAATGTTCAGTAAAAATTGTTTGGTTTCCTTTAATTGTTATCAATCATACAATTTAAATGTTATGAGACAAAAGCAAACAGACACAAAGGCAACAACAACACTATCGGTCAATGAAAACCATTTTCTATGTGTATATATTTTTTTTAAATGGCGTTAACGGTTAAGATGATATGTTGTCTAAATTAATAAAAGAAGACATACAGACACCTTACCATAAGCCTAATGCACTACATGTGTAATTGCAATTCAATTTAAGCTAAGTTAATGTTGTTTAATTGTTGTTGTTTTCTTAAATTCAAATTAGACATATCTTAAACAAACACCTCTTCAGTTTTAAAGTGTACTGCCCGACGATCACTCCAGTGCAAACATCACCTTGTATTCAAACAGTTTTTAACTATTTACATGGAGTCATGACCCGTGAGCATATACAATTCTTGTAGTAAGGGTATGTGCTATATTTACTTATTTTTACAGTTATACTTAACAACCAGACTGATTTCTAGACATACATTTCTGTCGAAGTGAAACCAAGTACAAGTAAATTGTCTGCGTTTGTATTCTATATATGCCCAAAAAGATTAAATCGTAACACTGAGCCGACTATGTAATACAAGATGTTCAGCCTGGGATTGTTTGCCAACATTCAACATTTATTCTGCCCAAGGCCCGTCATTTCGGTCTTGGACAAGACTTATATTGATTTGCTGTCGAAAGCATTGCATTGAAAGATGCAGTACATCGAAGTATTCCCGGGTTGTAACCGTCTGCAATACATTTTCTGATAAGTTTTGTAAAGTGGTCAGAAAAGTTATTGAGACCCTTGATCTTCTTTAACTTGTACAAAACATTTCCATAAAATGCAGGATGGCTTATGCCTTTCTGCATAAGTGTTTTCATACTGCTATTATACTTAGAAGCAATAAAATCATTGCGGTGAAAGAATTTTGAAAACGCCTTTCTTAATTTATGAAAACGAAAGCCTTGCTGTAACAGTTTAGAAGAAATAAACAGGTTTCTAGCATTGAAATCTTCTACTTTAGTACAAACTCGTGCAAACCTTGTAAGTTGTAATATGTAAATACCATAGGAGGTAGCACGAGGTGAATTACCATCAAGGTATGGATAATTCACAATACTAAAGTTGAAATCATCTCTCTTGTCATAGATTTTAGTAGAGACGTTGTCATTGGAAATATTGATCTCAATGTCTAGAAATGCTGCATTTAAATGTCAGTTATTTGCTTTATTAAGGGTAAGTTCTGGAGGGTAAATCAGATGGATCATTTGAGAAAAGAAAGGATTATCTTTAGTTAGAATATCGTCAAGATAGCGTGACGTTAAATTGAAAGCCTCTATAATATGGCTTTGGTTTGAAGGGGATAAAGTTAACATGAAATCACGTTCAAAGCAGTATAAGGTATACTTATACTATGATATGCCAAGTTTTGATGAAAGCTATCGATTTAAACAAATAATAATCGTTGTTACAATAATTGAAAACATGTTTTCCCTGTTTACCATTTTGTAACCTTAAATAACATAAAACACAAGATCCAAATTCAATTTCAAACATTTTATTTGGAAAATCGCTCGGATAGCAATTGGGTATACTAAATGAATGTGAACTCTATTAATTATAACATTTGCAATGAAATAAAAGATTTTTCAATATACCATTGGCCACCAATATCGTACAAATTACCTTTACATATGCATGTAATGACACTGTAAAGTCATAAATCAGTTCATGAATAAATGCATTCATTTACTATAAGCTGCTTTAAAAAAAATCGGTGTAACCCAAAGCTGAATGACAATCCTGCGCTATACAGCACGAATCTCTCGTGCGAAAACTGCCATCTAGCGGTTACCTTATTACAAACAAGGGGAATTAATTCTCTTCTTATTCGTACCTCAAACTAAAAAATATATATATTTTACTTAAGTCCTAAGTGATATATCGTAAAGTGGTGATTAATAGAAATATAAAATTCAGATTGTGACAATATACAGTAATGGTTATTTCTGACCAATGGTTGGCTTTCAGCTTCACAGGATGCTACAATCATTTACATTTCTGTCACAACATTTCAAAAAAAAAACATAGGCGCTGGGATATTTTATTCAAACAGGTTTTCTTTTTATTGCTTGCATTTGAGAAACGCCTCATGAAGCGCGAGGTTAGATGTCCGTAAAACCGGGTTAAGAACACCAGTCGGTCCCTTTTGCTGACTGGACGTTTCCAGGGCGGTAACTGTTGGGTTTGATCTTGTTGTTAAGTGAATCATCGCAGATGATAATTTGTTGTTACTTTTACATTTGACTTGCATGTCCATACCTTTGTCCTGTGCTTTTGCAAATCTTGGTATATGTCACAATGTTCATAGGACTTTGTCATACATTCTCATTTACAGGTCAGCAGTGGTATTGCATGGTATTTTTTTAATGTTTCTTATTACTAAAATGTAATATCCAAAGATTTAGATGCTCTACTGATTTGATTATTTTCAACGAAAAAGTAACATCATCTACTTGCATCTTTTCATATTATTTACGTAATGACAATGTCCGATATGTGTATCGTCCAATATTCGCATGTTAACTTGTTTAACGATTTTATTGACAGAATGACATGTCCAGTGGTCATTTGTGGCATCGTGGCTGGACTGTTCTTTCATAGGTTCTAGTCTGAAAACTAAGTGTGCTTTTGGTAATACTCTGAATAAACAATGCTTAATTAAAAACTTTAGAACGCGGTAAATATATAACAGACAATGTAGAAATCGCTCTTTTACAGTAGCAAGTTCCTAATTTCCCACAGGATTTGAATATTTAATCAAACAATCTTATATCGAGATTCTGGAAGTTTAAACACCAAACGACTTATTAGGTTTAATGACATTTACTTTCGTCCTAACATGAATAAAATGGTCGTATCCATTTAAGGTAGTAATCAATTGCTCAAAGATATAGGTTGTTTATTTATTTATATCACATTTGCTTATATACACTTAACATTGTTGTGTAGCAACTTAATGCACGTTATATATCAAACTTATTATTTCTCGACGTAAACGCTGAACCGACTTTTACCAGAGTCACATGTTTACATGCTGGTCGTGATAACGAACGGCCCATAAGTGTGTTTGGGTGTGCTTTCATACACGGTTGCTTGCTGCGTGTATA